>JAXIVJ010014215.1:27500-35017 GCA_036785665.1 Chirona hameri | reverse complement strand
TGATTACGTGCGAGCGCCTTCGAGTTCGCTCGTCCTTCCGTGAAGTAGGGGAAAATCGTAATATGAGCGGCCGGGCCCGGCCTGTGGCGACGCTTTTCAGAAGCTGGTATCTCTGTAACCGCACGTCCGATTGACAAGCGGGCTTCTTTACTGAACAGCCCCATCTAACTTATCCTGTTTGAGACCAGTGACGACTCACATGGGTGACTATCACTCCGCGTGGCGCGTTCCGCGTGAGGGGTGTTGAAAAGTGCCTGCTCGCAAAAACTCCACAACAGTTGGGCCGATTGTGAGCAAATTTGGTGTGTGGTTAGGGACCCCTCAGCCGCCGCCTTCCCACAAGTCGGGGGGGGGGGGTGCCTCTGCACGTGCGCAAGTGCGCACCCCCTTTGTGTATCTCAGAAACTACTTGCCCGATCGAGTTGAAATTTGGTGTGGTGTCAGGCAACAGTACTAGGAAAGCAGCACCCTTATGCATGCGCACTGCGCATACCAACATCACCATACATTTCCTTCGCGCTCGCTCGTTCATCGCCAACTACAGCGCCATATACTGGTTACTATTGTTATTGAAAAAATCATTTGGTGATTTTGCGTACCGTTCGCAGTATTTATTTACTTATGCATTTACTGGCAATGTTGGGGTTATAATATTCATAATTGGGGTTGTAATTTTGAGGATGCAGTTGTAGCTACAACCCCGAAAGTATATAAAGTTCCACCCATGTATCGGTAGATTAAGCGTGTCTGATTTCACCTGCAAATTGTGGTTCCCGAAACTCCCCCCATTATATTTATTTTAAAAAAAACATTCGTACCGCTCATGATTGGCACACATTCGTAAAATTGGAGTCGCCTCATCACTATTCAGAATCACTTCTTTGCGGACTATGATTTGCTTTTGAATATTGTAAACTCAACATCACCATTCCGTCAGTGCACTTTAAAATTAAAATGCGTATACAGTTAATTATATTTTCAACAACCATATCCTCTTTCATAATAAAACATGAATAAAACAGCAAGAATGGCTATGGCTCGACTTTGGGGCCGTAGGAGATTCGTGTCCTTATAACACAGATAGACTTTTCAAGGTCAAGTCTTGGTGAATTCGGACGCTTCGGCTTTGGGCGGGCGCCAATTTCATAGCCAAACTGGATGAGAGCGGTCATCATTAATCTAGTACTGTGCACAGCTGGGACCAACGTTTTGGAGTCAGAAATAAATACAAAATAAATTGCCGATACCCTGCTGTAGGTGGTGTAGGAGCAAGTTTGAGCGCATACACGATTGTTAATCCCCACCATTCATTGAAGTTGCTTTTTTAGAAATCCTCCGGAGGTGGCAATATCCCTTTAACGCCCACCGTCAACTAAACATATGTAAATAGTGAAATTGGAATCTCAAACGCATTCACATTCAGCCAGTTTAGCACATCCAGCCGGGACAGTGATACCAGTTGTGGTACGAAGAGTTTGATGCAAAATCCTTCGTTGAATATTTTACACAAATACATTCATATATACTTTCGCCGAATATAACGTTTTAGCTCTGGTTTTATTTCGTATTTTCATAAATATATTCCTAGATTATAATTTTATTCTAGGCATTCCTACGATTTTGGACTAGAGGTCCGCCAGCTATCCGTAGTTGGCGGAGATCCAAAATCCGAGCCCGTCCACGTGCGCACGTCCCGGCTGACTTTGATTCCGACTAATGCGGACCGCCCAAACTCATACATTTGCCTGCTCACAAAATTTCAGATCGATTGGTCCAGCAGTTTCCAAGATCTGAGTGCGGCAGTTGCACGTGCGCACGTGCTAACGAACACATTGCTTATTGAAGGCAATGTTGCTAGTACCCATGCATGAAGCCATGCAACAAATTGCAAGTCAATCTAGCCGATACTTTGGGAGATATTGACCACCAAATGTGAGGGTACCATTTTACACCCCTTCTGCCCTTGTCAGGCGCTCGCGTGCATATCGGCTGGATAAAAGACATGGGGTGCCAAATAGTGAAATTTGGCTCCATTTCCTATCCACACACCGGTTTTGCTACCCATAGCTAGCAACGTTCTCGAAAACGAAGCTCCTAGCCGGAGGTCCCTATGATAATACCATTGTACACCCTTCTGCCCTTTTCACGCGCTCACGCGCGTATCGGTTGGGTGGGAGCAACGAAGGTGACAAATGGTGGAAGCCGGTTTCATTTGCTATCCGCACACCGGTTTTGGTACCCGTAGCTTGCACCGTTCCCGGTCACGAATCTCCCAGGCGGAGGACCCCTAACATTGTTTCGATGCCCCGTGCTGGCGTCCGATGCACCCCGCACCGTCGCCACCACAAAAAGCACGTAACCTCCTATAGCGTCTATCTGTTCACAAAGTTTGATGCACCGGCGTCGCAACATGTGACCTGCAGGCCCCAGAAATACGGATTTCGGAGGTGCCTCGAATCACGTGCCACGTGCACTCTGCACCACTGAAAAGTGCAAAAGCACAAATCCACCTGACGTGTCTATGCACTCTGAAAATTTGGTGCGAGTGCCGCGCACGGTTTTCTCGCTAGCCGCCAGAAACATTGTACAGACAGACAGACGGAAATGAAAGCTAGCTGCCAACTTAAGTCTCCAAGAATACATCTCCGGAATGCCAAAGAAAACTCAAATGCTAAAGCATGTTACTTTTTTCTAGGCATTCCTACGATTTGGGACTAGAGGTCCGCCAGCTATCCGTAGTTGGCGGAGTTCCCAAATCCGAGCCCGTCCACGTGCGCACGTGCCGACCGACTTTGATTCCGACTCATGCGGACCGCCCCAAACTCATGCATTTGCCTGCTCACAAAATTTCAGATCGATTGGTCCAGCAGTTTCCGAGATCTGAGTGCGGCAGTCGCACGTGCGCACGTGCCAACAGACACATTGTTTAATGCGCGCAATGTTGTTAGTACCCATGCATGAAGCCATGCAGCAAATTCAAGTCAATCTAGCCGATACTTTGGGAGATATTGACTACCAAATGTGAGGGCACCAATTTACGCCCCCTTTGCATTTGTCACGTGCTCGCGCGCTTATTGGTGGGATAGACGCCATGGGGGCCGAATAGTGAAAGTTGGTTCCATTTCCTATCCACACAACGGTTTTGCTACCCATAGCTAGCAACGTTCTCGAAAACGAAGTTCGTAACCGCAGGTCCCCATGTGGGTACCATTTTACACCCCTTCTGCCCTTGTCACGCGCTCACGCGCGTATCGGTTGAGTGGGAGTCACGAAGGTGTCAAATGGTGGAAGCCGGTTTCATTTGCTATCTGCATACCGGTTTTGGTACCCGTCGCTTGCACCGTTCCCGGTCACGAATCTCCCAGGCGGAGGTCCCCTCAAATTGTTTCGATGCCCCGTGCTGGCGTCCGATGCACCCCGCACCGTCGCCACCACAAAAAGCACGTAACCTCCTATAGCGTCTATCTGTTCACAAAGTTTGATGCACCGGCGTCGCAACATGTGACCTGCAGGCCCCAGAAATACGGATTTCGGAGGTGCCTCGAATCACGTGCCACGTGCACTCTGCACCACTGAAAAGTGCAAAAGCTCAACTCCACCTGACGTGTCTATGCACTCTGAAAATTTGGTGCGAGTGCCGTGCACGGTTTTCTCGCTAGCCGCCAGAAACCTTGTACAGACAGACAGACGGAAATGAAAGCTAGCTGCCAACTTTAGTCCCCAAAGAATAAATCTCCGGAATGCCGAAGAAAACTAAAATGCTAAAGCATGTGAATTTTCTTCTAGGCATTCCTGCGATTTTGGATAAAACATTGATTGCACCAATATTTTCATTTTTCATACAATTTGCCATATAATTTTAGTGTTTAGAGAAGAAGAAAAATATAATTTTATATTCAATTACACGAAGAATCTGCAATTTGTAGAATTGTGCATGGTTAAAACCGTTAATATTTGTTGAACTTGATTCGGAGGTGAAGTTGCGCATCACCGACATTTCACAATAAGCAATTTTCTCAATACTCAATGTGCTTCAACCAAATCATCTTCCAATGCAAACAAAAATTATGACGTCAAAGTAATACAACTCTTCATTGGTGAAAGCCCTATATTTGCATACCTCCTAGCGACCGCAGGTACCTATCAGATATCGTGATTTAAGGCAATTAAATTTATCCTTTCCTGTAATTTTCCTTCCTGTGTGTAATTTTGTAATTTTGTAATTTTCTGCCGGTGCTTAAAATAATGGATGATTTTTCCTGTTATCTCTTATGTTTTTTATTGTAATTATGTTTTACAAACAGCACGAATCTATGACCATTTGGACCGTTATGCATATGACGTCATATTTATGTCTAGATACCTAGAGGCTTCGTGTGAGGTTTGAGTTAAGCTTGCTTATTTGTTGGCGTACAAAGCTATTTACGAAACAAATATTGTTTCGACACGGCTTAAGGAGTTTTAAAACATATTTGTGGTTGTTCATGCAGGGGCGGATCCAGCCGCTCAGTTGGGGGGGGGGGGGATGGTCTTCAGCAGGCACGTAGCTAGGATTTTTCTCAATGTTGTTGACCGGGGAGGGGGGCGGTCAACAACAACAACAACAAGTAGGGTCGGGTCGTCAGACAATCTCATTTTATCAAATGTAAATTTGGTTTGCTCGGGGGGGGGGGGGACATGGCCCCCGTGCCCCCCCCCCCCCCCCCATTGGCTACTACGTAGTACGTACCTGGCCTTCAGACCCAAATTTCATTGCAAAGACTCATAATTTAAAACAAACATAGTTTGAACAGCATGACAGCATGACGTCGAGAGCCGATAACTGACAAGCACCTGTTTTGGAGACGGCCGTGTCATAACGGTACCACACAAACAGTATGATGTAAAGAAGTAACGCTTAAGCATATATAAAATACTTTATCGACCTGAAATATATGCTGACGCAAGTTCTAAAAATGATATTAAACGGACATCGAAATTAAAGTGTTATTTCTTTACACAAAGGTAGGAATGAGCCTGCTTCAAACGAGGACGTTTGGCGTCTCCGTTATCGTTTTGTCACAGCTGTCTCTTCACCGACGAGCGGTAAATTCGCGGAACGCTAGCCTGTTGTTTACCGGGTCAGGTTTGTAACCTAATTCCACTCTTGTTACATAGGAATAGGATCATAAGCCCAGTGGCGGATCTAGGTTTCGAGTTTGGAGGGGGCCAAACATTTCGCTCCGTTTCGTCAGCGAAAAGTTGTTGACTGGGGGGGGGGGGGGGGGGTCGGGTCGTCAGCGCAGAGTCGTTGAGCGGGGGGGGGGGGGGGCGCCGGGTCGTCAGCACGAAAGTTTCGTAAATCTCGGAGGGGGCAAATCTCGCCTTCCGGAACAAAAATCACAACCTCCCGGAACGGTTGGGGGATATGCATTTGCCTACCGATTTGTCGTTTGCGGAGGGGTGGGGGCAATTGGGGCATTCCAGAACAGATTGACCAAAACAATCTCTAAACAACACACTACATCTCATATTTCGATAAAACTACGTGTCTGGGGTTATCTGGGCTGATGATTTACGCTGTGAATTTTTGCAGCCTCGTCCGTCAAATGGTTTTCGAGTTACAGCCTCGGGCAACTTTGTAATGTCAAGCAAAACTCAAATTTTCAGCGGACAATATCTCCCATCTAAACCAGTAAAATGCTTAATCGGCGGTAACCGAGCGGTATCTGTTGCTTCCCTGGGACAAACTACATACAAAATAAGTTGTATTACATTTGTCATGATCTCCTTTCTCGAATCCGCCAAAAGGGAGTACGTCCTGAGCGCTGCGTGCTTCATCGTATAAATTAATGCTTAGATAAATCAAGCCATTTTTGATCAAGGATGATTTTTGTTCATTTCGACATTTGCATGTGCCACGCGCTGTGGTACCACCTCTATCAGAACGCGCCATACAAAAATAAAAATTGATTTGATGGTCCTATCCAATGGTGAAAACTCGATCTCAAACGGAGCAGTGGTTGCAAAGTTATTAGCTTCCGAAAAGCGTCTACGGCCGGTTAGGGCCGGTTCGGGCTGGGTCAAATGTAAATTTGTCTAGTAAGTTGACGGGAAGCTCATGGGCGCTTCGCGCCCGCTCGGTAATCATGCGAGTCAGCGGTGTCGATTTTCCAAAGCGGTGGGGGGGGGGGGGG
Source organism: Chirona hameri (assembly GCA_036785665.1). Classification (NCBI taxonomy): domain Eukaryota; kingdom Metazoa; phylum Arthropoda; class Thecostraca; order Balanomorpha; family Balanidae; genus Chirona; species Chirona hameri. Next base: position 28,841 of record JAXIVJ010014215.1, on the reverse strand, counting down.
GGAGAGGCGAACACTGGCGGATCCAGGCTTTCTCCGTGTGTGTGTGTGGGGGGGGGGGGGGGGCATCTTTTGTGGTTAAAAGGTACACCCATGTTTTCCTATGCGGATTTGGGTCGGTCAGCTTATTTTGGTATTCGAGCTTAAGAAATTAACTTTTCAAATTCAACTTGAACGCACAAATGGCCAGTTGGAATGAAATGTTAACGTTTTTCGTCTGGAGTTCGGAATAGGAGTATGTGCGAAAATGGCAAGAGGCATTGACATTTTGCCCTTGTCATTGCTAAAACGTTTAGCCGTTTAGTGAGCGGTGTTTGATGTGAAAGCGGGTACTGAAAGTTTGGGGACGATATTGTCGGTAATTTACGATATATTGCGAAATACGCGAGGGAGCAAAACAAAATACTCTCGTGTTAGTCACTAGTTCAATAACATAAATGGTCAGACTGTAATTTTACTGAACTGTATTTGGCTTCCTCCCGGCGCTGACAACGCTGATGCACGAGCGTTGTATGTTACATGGATCCAACTTCCAAGCACAGTGTATGATGCCTAACCCGCGCCGTGCTGGGGAGTTTGGATGTGCCTCCTGGAATTTTAGGAAACGCAAGGAACAAACGGGAGAGCTAGAGAAGTGCTGGCTAGAGACGTGTGATTGATACCAGTGTTTATCACGTCGAGATGCGTCTCCTCATAATCAACATGACCAACCTGGGTCACCAAATGACCTTGAACTGAGGTCATATTTTGAACTTCACCCGTCCGGTCACCATAAGTATAGTTCGGATCGTATTGACGAGGCAAACACGATGGCGTTAAAACTATTGCCCTATCTGTATTGGGTAAAAAGTTATGCACGAACAACTTTTGGCAAGAAAATGCCAACATGACCTTTGGTTACCTCTGGAGCCTAGACCATTGACCTCATATACAATTTAAGGACACCTAAGCGATAGCATTTTTAAAGAGCTTACGATTGTGCTTCTTCGTTTGTTCGAAGCTATCATAGTTCCCGATGTATGTGTGTGTGTTTTTGGAGCGAAGTCCTAAACTTGGAAACTTTGACCTTTGATGACCTCTGGTGACCTCAATATTAGCCTGAAATAAAATGTCACAATCGTAGGAACAAGGGGCCGGGAGGCCATGGCCGCCCACTTTTAGGATATTTTGTTGCTAAAAATATGTGGCTAAATTATCCAGATCCACCCCCTCCCCCCCAACAAAAATCGCAATATATTTCGATAACATAGACACACATTGTCAGTATAGCTTGCGAAAGTGGCGCAAAAATCGATAATGGCGCATGTTGTTATGATGTGTGCTTCGGGGGAGCAATCTGGCACA
>JAXIVJ010014215.1:0-22500 GCA_036785665.1 Chirona hameri | reverse complement strand
ATCTTCTTCAACTTGTTGGGGGCTGAGTATGCATGCCTCCATATTGCTTTCATAATTTTTTTAAGGATGAGAAATTAAATAATGCAGTCCATCATGTGAGGGGAGATTATAGGTGCACAATCATGGCATGGCTAATACATTTGCTAATGTGAACAGACAGGTATCCCCACATGCATGTAAGCAGCTGGTTTCTCCCCAACTATCCAAGCATTCTCGTGGCAGCTTCCGCTTTGCCATGCTAACCTACTTCAAGTTCATCCAACCACCAACTGCAAGGTACCACTAGAACAGACCCTAAGAATATTGTGGGGACCAGTAATTGCATTTGATATTTGCTCCTTTTTTTTGGGGGGGGGGTCTAACTGCAAACTTCCATATCAATGAATTGTATATTTTGCCCCACCAACTTCTGACCAAAAAGTTATGCTGGCTGTCAATCAGGTGGGAGGAGATTGTAGGAGCATATTTATGGCATGGCTCATACATTTGTTAATGGAAACAGGTAGCCTCGCATGAATGCAACCAGCTGATATCTCCTCTTAAAGGGACTGTCCCACCTTTTTGAAAGTTGTCGAATCACACTTAATTGTATGACTACGTCAGGCGAGGTCAGCTGAACATGTTCGTGAACTTTTTTCCGACAAAATTGCTCATCTTGGAAGATATTCAACTTTTAGTTTTAAGCAGAAAGTTGGGTTGGTGATATCATTTTTTTTTAATTACAGGGAAATCCTTTGTGCCGCCAAATGTATGGCACAATTTTGTGTCAACATCTATTGCGCAGAAAAAAACAGTGAACCACCCTGTGTCTAGATTGGCTAGCACTATCAGCTGGAGTTGTTGCAGCAGTTGGCCGCCAGGGACCGCTAGTGAGCCAGGGTGTTATGACATCGCAAGCAAATGGTACCACTAAATATTGATTGATTGATTTATTTATAAATAAATAAATATTTAGCATTAAATATTTAACTGGTACCAGTGGCGGATCCAGGATTTTCTAAGGCAGGGGGCTTCAGGCCCGAGGGCGGCATATTTCCTCGGTAACAGGGGCGGCAATCCAATGTCAATTAAACGGGTCAAATATGCCTCTTCCTTAACCCGCGCCCCCCGGGGGGGGGGGGGCAGAATCTGCCCCCTCCCGGATTTTCTCAGTATCTTGAAAACTATGATAGATATTGACGTGAAACGTTCCGTACCTTATGTTGCATCTATTTTACGTCTTCTCTCAACATGCCAGTTGGGCAAACTACAGAGGCGATACAAAATAAATCAATCAACTTTTAGATTTTGTTATGCCCATATTTGGGCATACATGCAGTATCAAACGGTGAGGCCTGTCATTAGGACAATTCGGAGCAACATACGCATACCCGGAGGTTAAAAAGTGTCGGAGAACATGTTGTCCATCAATATATCGGAATAATAAATGAGACCATATTCGGTAATTCCCCTTATTCCACGTAAATGACGATCTAAATATTGATTCCGCGACGCAACGACCACAGTGTGAGATACATTTTTAGATCGGTAGTCAGCCGGCTAATCCAATTTTAGATCATGAAGTCAGGTGGCGAATCAAAATTAAATCGCTGAGGCTGCTGCGAGTGCCGAAATTGAGATCGCCGACCCTGACTTTGGCCATATCTGCCAAAGTAGGGATCTGATCATACAAGTACAAGACAATATGATGGCGCGATTCGTGCAGTTTCAACCGAAAAAATCCAGGGGTGATGGGCATTTTTGTAAGGGATGATGGGGTGTTTGAAGGTGTGAATGTCAGGAAAACAATACATTTTTAGATCGGATCTCCTTATAAGGGCATGCTCCGCCCATTTTGATGACGCCACGACCTAATTTTTGATCGATCCATTTTTAGATCGCCTCCCCGTAGTTTGCCCAACTGATGTTATTTAAATTAGTGAAGTAGTTAAGGAGATAATAACGTTTAAGTGACGTCAGGTCATGCCATTTTTGGTGGAAAAACGATAAATGTTTGAAAAACCGTAGACAATCGAGTTGTAAAGCAAATTGCAAAAAAATCAAATGAAAGAAAATACATTTTTCTTCAAAAAGGCACGATGTTTTCCGAGGGTGGCATGATGCCTTCCGAGGGCGGCATGATGCCTTCCGAGGGTGGCATGATGCCTTCTGAGGGTGGCATGATGCATTCCGAGGGCGTCATGATGCCTTCCGAGGGCGGCGATGTACCTTCTGAGGGCGGCATAATGCGTTGTGAGGGCGGCAAGCTGTCTTCTGAGGGTGCCAGGGTGCCTTTCAACAGTGCTACGACTATGTCGGTAGACACAAGGGCGCCCTGGTGGCCTCCCGAGAACGCTACAGCGCCTTCGGCGCCGGCAAATCCTTTGCAAGAACGTCGTCGCGGCGCCTTCGGCGCCGCGGTGCCCAAGGGCGCCGTTTTCTAAGGCAGGGGCTTCAGCCCCTACGGCCCCCCTGGATCCGCTACTAACTGGTACCATTTGCTTGCGACGTCATAACACCCGGTCATAACACCCCAGCTTGCGACGTCATAACACCCCGGCTCACTAGCGGTCCCTGGCGGCCAACTGCTGCATCAACACCAGCTGATAGTGCTAGCCTTCTAGATTGCGAACCACCCGGGGATCGAGAAACGAAAGACGAAAATATTCCAAGGCTGACCTTAGAACAAGTTGACTATCATTACCAGTTGGGTAAAGACAGACGACGCTATCGGTTTAGAAGCCCTATTCAAATACACATGGGCCTTATTTTTTTACAGTTGTCAAAATCAAACTCGAATATCTTTTTGATTAGATCATTGTGATTTTTTTAACTGCTACCATACTTAATTTCAATGCCAAGCCATCAAAATGGCTATCTCAACTCAAATATAATGTTAAGGTGGGATAGTCCCTTTAACAGTCGGAACGTTCCCATGGCAACTTCCACTTGGCCACTATAACCTACCCCAGGCTCATCCAACCAGGAAGGTGGGAGGAGATTGTAGACACAGGCATGTATCACACAGATATCACATTTCTTAAAGGAAAGAGTTCACCTTCAAGTTCAACATTGTCTTTTGAACTGAGATAGCAGGCTTGTAGTCCGTGTTGAAAACCCCCATGTGCAAACTTTCCTGGTTCAACAAGCCCTCCAGCCGAAGATATTTGAGTTTTTGACAAAGGAATGTTGGTTTTACGCAAGAATGTTGGTTTATGAAGGAATGCAGACACTTTGGTCGAGGCCTCTATCACCTTGGATAGGGGTATCTTAGTCAGCTAAACCAGCCCCCGCCAAATGTTTGACATTCCTAAGTGATGACGTCACTAAAGTCATGGTTCGTGGCCTTCAACACATGAGCCAACGGGGAATGCGGTGTTTTTGGGATGGCCCCATGAAGATTCTACTGGGAAAATGTTGGCTTGCCTTACCTTTATGGATTGGTGGAGATGTGCTGATTCCAAAACTGGGTCAGCTTGGTCATATTGCTCCAGTCATAAAGTCTTGGTCATACAGCTTTAGTACAGTCATACAGCTTCAGAATCAGTGACGTATGATCTGCCCAGGGGGTGTACTCTGCTCCTTCAACATTGGTAAAAAGTGACGTCTATAAAGTTGGCAACAAATTCAAATTCGAGATCGATATCCGATCGATATTCGGCTGGGCGGACCCCTCAGAATCGCTTGAAAATCACCACAATGATAGAGTGTGCTCGTGTCATTATGAAAACGTCAAAAGCTAAGCTCGGCAAGCCCTAAAAAGAAAATTATAGGGGTCAGAGGTCAAGGTCATTTAGGGCGGACCCCTTTGATTTGCTTCAAATTGTTTACACGTTAGATCTTGACGTCCTGAATACGATGAGCATAAAATGTAAGCTCGGCAAGCGCTATCAGCTGCGCTAGAGGAGGTCAAAGGTCAGGGTCATTTGGGGTTAGCCAGTTCGGCTAGGCGGACCCCTCAGAATCACTTGAAAATCTCCACAATGGTAACACGTGATCGTGGCATTAGGAAAAGGTCAAACTAAGCTCGGCAAGCCCTACAAATGAAGTTATAGTGGGTCAAAAGTCAAGGTCATTTAGGGCGGACCCCTTTGATCCGCATGAAATTTTGCACACTTATAGATCTTGACGTCCTGAATACGATGAGCATAAAATCTAAGCTCGGCAAGCGCTATCAGCTGAGCTAGAGTAGGTCAAAGGTCAGGGTCATTTAGGGCGGACCCCTTTGATTTGCATGGAATTTTGCACACTTATAGATCTTGACATCATGAATACGATGAGCATAAAATATAAGCTCGGCAAGCACTATCAGCTGAGCTAGAGTAGGGCAAAGGTCAGGGTCATTTGTGGTCAGCCAGGGCTGACCCCTTGTATTTCCTTTAAAGTCAGTGAAATGATATAGCTAAACATCGTGATTATGATGATAAAGCAACTAAGCTCGGCAAACCCTAACAATGGAGTTATAATGGGTCGAATGTCAAGGCCTCTCAGGGCGGACCCCTTCAAATTTACTAAAAATTGGAGGAGACTCGCTAGTGTCCACGTGTTCGTCAGGCAAAGTTGACTGAAAACGCTTGTTTGTTTGAATCACTTAACCATCTATTCGAGTCTTTGCCGAGTTTAGATATTATAAGCATCGTATTTAGAGCATACAAATGTACCTGATTCGGGGTAAAAGTTTGGCGGGGTAAAAGTTTGGAATGAGATCGAAATGACTGATATTCCAGACGTCGAAGAGTCTTCAGATTCAGATGCTGATGAGCATCTCACACATGATGAAAACCATCCAAGTTCAGGCACGGAGCCCAACGAAGAAGCCCAACCAAGCTCAGGCACGCAGCCCGACGAAGGAGGAAGAGATGGTGTCACGGAGCCTCACCGCTCTGAGAAAGAAAAGAAGCGTTGGTCCAAAGGCGAGAACGAGGCGATTGGTCGACACTTCGGAAGCTTTGTGAGTCGTCTGAAGGTTCCCGGTAAGGCAGATTTCACTAGGGTGCTGGCGATAGAACGTGCCCTCTCTGAGAGGTCCTGGAAAGACGTGAAGAACTGCGTGTATAACCGAATACAGAGGCTCAGACGAGTGGGCCGTTGAGGCATACGGCAGGAACAAACGGATCAATACGTTCGCTTTACGTCCCCTGTGTGGGCGAGGATGTTGTCTTTCAGTGGTGGCGATGATCGGACAAGTTTTCAGGATGACTTGTTTGGTGGCGTTTTCGCTTTCTGAGTGACGGTTCACAATAAAACGCGCGTGTTTTATTTTTATTTTTGTCTGGATGCAAACCTGGCGACTGTGATCAGTGTACGACAGAGAAGTATGATAGGGGATGTTATTAGTCAAGGCCGTATAAGAGAGGTGGAATCATCCGGGCATTTTAATGTTCCATGTTCTCAACACTAGCGTGACGTCACTGGAGAGTCATAGCGTGACGTCACTGTTACGACGGAGTCGGCCACCGCTCGGACCATATCCCAGAACAGCTACATTAAAACAAACTGGTAGTTCATTGTAGTATCCTAGATCAAGTCGTTTCGGCCCTCGCGTTTTCAGCGCCTGCGATCAGTGGCGGTGAGCGTGTTCCAGGCCAGATGAAGTCAGTGAGCGGGGCGGTCCGTGTCTGGCTATGTGAACACGTTTAACTTTTGCATCGAAATTTTGCCGTCTTCCCGAAATTTCCCGATCGGGCGGTAGAGTTCGGCATCTGCACAACAACTACAATGCGCAGTTATAATGTACCACATAGCCACATACCATATACCGTGGACCGGGTTTGGCTTGCCTGTTCCTGGTCAACACACAACTGTGGTAAGCATACTACTATGCCCGTGTTTCGAAAGAAGACAGCAAAGCGAATTGCTGGTACCGTAGTCATTTTTGGCCCCGGGAGCCAATTTTTTTATGGACTAGATTTGGCTGTAGCCACAGAAACCGCGTTTACCAGCCCTGCACACTGCTTGCTACCCCCGGCCACTCCCAGGACACACTGCTATCCTCGGCCACTATCAGGACACACTGCTACCCCGGCCACTCTCAAGCCACACTGATAACCCCAGCCTCTCCCGAACACTGCTAACTCCGGCCACTCCGAGGACACACTGCTACCCTCGGCCACTCTCAGAACACACTGCTACCCCCGGCCACCTCAGACACGCTGCTACCCCCGGCCACTCCCCGGACACACTGCTACCCCGGCCTCTCCCGAACAATGCTACCCCCGGCCACTCAGGACACACTGTCACTCTCGTCAGGACACACTGCTACCCCCTGCCACTCCCCAGACAAGACACGCTGCTACATCGGCCACCTATCAATGAGAGTTGCTGAGATCATTTTCACAAGTACCTAGTACCTACCTACTAACCTCATAACCTTCGCCCTGCTGGGCCTCTGGATTTTCCACCACCTGCTGGGGGGGTGTTTGAACACCCCCCTCTAACTCGGCTCCTAGGCAACGTAGATACAAACTAAACAAAGCATTCGAAAGCTCGTAGACAATCATTTCGAAATTCCCTTGGTCATTTTTTCGCTCAGATCAATATTGAGGTCACTAGAGGTCATCGAAGGTCAAATTTGCCCATATAAGGACATTTGCCGGAAACCTCTCATTGCCTCGAGAACTAAAGAAGCTAGAAATAAACCATAAAAACACTCGATAGTTCTTGTAAAGCTCTTTCGCCAACATGTCGTAAGATTTCATCTCAAGTCAATAGCAGAGGCTCCAGGGGTCACCAAAGGTCAAAATTGCTGTTTTCTTGAAAAATAGTTAATCGCAAATAACCACAGAACTATACAACTTACAAGATAGCACATTTATTGTGACACCATCGTGTTTCTCTCGTCAATGAGCGTCGAAACATGAACATGGTGACCTCTCGAGGTCAGCTTCAAAATGTGACAAGTCAAGGTCACGTGTTGACCCGAATAGGTCATGTTGCATATCAGACGATGCGTCGTGACGAGACAAACACATTGGTGCCCCCTGCACCCTGCACTCGCCAGGTTTGCACCCCCCAGCTCTTCTCTATCAAAAGTTATCAGCAAAAAAAAAAACGAAAGTGACCTCGGGTGACCTGAAATGACCTTTGCAGGGGTCACTGATCAAAATTTGCGCTTGGATCATCAACGATGGTCTATTTGGACATGATTCTGAATGAAATCGACTTACCAAGCTGCCCAATGATAAGTCTAGTGTCACGGGGGCTCTGTTAGGGCGGACCCCTTCGATTTGCATGTGCAGTATTTCATGCAAGTGTGCAGTATTTGTAAGTGTGCAGTAAGTGTGCAGTACTTCATGCAAATCGAAGGGGTCCGCCCTAAATGACCCTGACCTTTGACCTACTCTAGACTACCTCTGACAATGTCACGGGGGCTCACACAAAGATTATGAATTTTCCCTCATAGGCCTATAATGGGCAGGTCACGAAATTGACCTGACCCGAGGTCACCGATATGAAAAATCCGAGATATACATTTTGTAGGCACTGATGCCCTATGCAGCAGTGTTCGTCACGGACCCACCAACCCCCAGCCCAGCCCGGCCCAGGCCCATGAACACCAAGCCCGGGCCCGGACCAGGCCCGGTCAAATTTATAATATTGAGGCCCTGGCCCGGTCCGGCCCGGTCCGGCCCGTTCAGATTAAGCATGTAAATATTTTCACAACATTTGCAATCACTATCCTAGCATATATACTTGTATACTATAAATGTGAAACAATGAACCAACTATTCTAACCAAAAAGAAGCAAAAGGCCACAGCCACAGCACAGTGTGTTGCTGTGGAAGTGAACTGCTGGTTGAAATATTTTTCAGCTCTGACCTGAGCTTCAACATTCTCAGCCCAGGCCCGTCCAGAGCGCGGTGATTTCCTTAAAGTTGAGGCCCAGCCCAGGCCTAGCCCAGACCGGGCCCATGGCCCATAGGGCTAGCCCAGCCCGTGACGAACTCTGCTATGCAGCCCTGAAGCGCCGCCCGTTTTCTCGCCATCTCGGAAAAAAACGCAGGAGGGTTCACCCCCCCCCCCCCCCCCCCCCAGCAGGGCGAAGGACAAGTAAGAACCATGTCTGCTGCTTGCCGCAGAAGTGCCACTGACATAGCTGACATATAATTCATAATTACATGCTCCGAAGAGCTTTGTTTACCTCCATATGTTTAACGTTTACATAAATCCTCTTCATTTTCTTTATCCGTCTATACTCTTCATTCACAATCACAGCAGGTTGAAAGGTGCTGCTTGTGAATCTACTTTTTTCTGCTATAAATAACATGGACAATCAGCTGATAGTCCTCGTCATGCATCTGTTATGTGTTAATCATAGTCCCGAAAATACACAAAATGTACACCCGCTTCACACAGTAGGTCCTCGAATTCCGGTCATGTCCTCGTCATTCTGACCCACCTGCCATTTTTGATCCACAAAAGATATATCTGTCTGCAATATATAGGGTAGCTTCAAACTTGACAGGCTTTCATCTCCTGGATGCTGAGGGCCTTCCGCCCACCGCTAATGTGGGTCCCCGAAATACACGGTGCCGTCATAGTCCTCTTATTTCACCGCGCACACGTACTGGTGTGTGTGTGTGTGTGTGTGTGTGTGTGTGTGTGTGTGTGTGTGTGTGTGTGTGTGTGTGCGTGCGTGCGTGCGTGCGTGCGTGCGTGCGTGCGTGCGTGCGTGCGTGCGTGCGTGCGTGCGTACGTGCGTGCGTGCGTGCGTGCGTGCGTGAGTGCGTGTGTGTGTGTGTGTGTGTGTGTGTGTGTGTGTGTGTGTGTGTGTGTGTGTGTGTGTGTGTGTGTGTGTGTGTGTGTGTGTGTGTGTGTAGGTGTCTTGTCTGTCGTCTTGCATGCGTGTGTATTTTAAGTGAAAGTCATAGTTTTATCTCCTGACTTCGCCTGTAACCGGGTTTTGTGCCTGTTGGTGACTTATCAATAAACAAATCAACAAACAAACAAGTAGATGGCGCTGCGGTCGAAGTAAAATAGACTCATCCTAATAGGGGTGTACCCACAGTGACAGCTCGGCCGGCGCGTGAGCTGGGGGAGGGGAGGGGAGAGGAGCACCTGTGTTCATCAGAGTGACACGGAATGTAATATCAACCTATCGGGTCCAAACTTACATCCTAGGGTCGCATCGCAGCGGCCAGGCAGGGCCGGTCCAGGCCGGGTCGGGTCGAGCCAGGTCGGACCGGTTAAAGCGAGCTATTTCTGTATATATGGCGAAGAGTGTTTGTCATCACACATATAGCAAAAATCCGTTAATGCTTTCACCTCAGAATGACCACGCCAGCGTGCTGCCTAATGGCATGAATCATGACGTTGTAAACGATGCCTCATTCTGTTTTATGATGATATTGTTTTCTTATCATCTAATGTATACGCTTCACTCACAAACACAAACAAGCGTTCTGCAATGTAATTTTGATAAATAACTAAACACTTCATTAAATACAAAACAATCAGTGAATATAAACAATCACTTGAACATGTATGTATACGATAAAAAAAAACACGTCGCATCGGAATCAGCTGACATTCATCCAGGCTTTGACAATGAATGGCAGTTCCGTAATACCTTTCGGAGTCAGTTCACGGGCTGGTCCGTATACCCGTCGGCCAGTGGCGCACGCAGGGGGGTCAAAGGGGTTAGCTGACCCCCCGAAATTTCTGAGGGGGCCCGCATCAAAAGGACCCGTATTCTGTCCCATACCTGGCAGGGGTCCGGACTTGTAAGGCCCGATAGAGACAGGGACCCGGTGCTGGCAAAGGCGTGGCATGGGGCCCGGTCAGGACGAGGGCCCTGTCACAACAGGGCCCGGTCCTTGCATATTATTTTATACGGGCCCCTTCCTGATAGGGGCCCGTTCCTGGTAGGGCCCGTTCCTGGTAGGGGCCCGTTCCTGATAGGGGCCCGCTCAAGACAGGGTCCCGGTGCTGGCAGAGGCGTGATATGGGGCCCGGTCAGGTCGAGGGCCCGGTCACAGCAGGGCCCAGTCCTTGCAAATTATTGATACGGGCCCGTTCTTGGTCAGGCCCGATCGAGGCAGGGGCCCGGTGCTGGAAAAGGCGTGTTATGGGGCCCGGTCAGGACGAGAACCCGGTCACAACAGGGTCCGGTCCTGGGAGATTCTTGATGTGGGCCCGTTTCGGGTAGGAGCCCGGTTTTGGTCAGGCCCGATCGAGGCAGGGGCCCGCTGTTGGCAAAGGCGTGATATGGGGTCCGGTCAGAACGAGGGCCCGGTCACAACAGGGCCCGGTCCTCGCATATTCTTGATACGGGCCCGTTTCTGGTAGGGGTCCGGTCTTGGTCAGTTCCGATCGAGGCACGGGCCCGGTGCTGGCAAAGGCGTGATATTGGGCCCGGTCAGGACGAGGCAGGGGTGTGGTTTTATAAAAATGATTGTGGGTGCCCAAATTTAAACTCCTTGTACTCCCTCTACTCCCGCTCCAGTAGCCAAACAAAAAATATATTGACGCTGATTTTGTGTAGCTTTACTTCTGGCTGTTAACTGCCCAACACGTTGATTGACTGGCAAACGGAAACAGCTATAACTGCCTGCAGTCAACGTGAAGATAGCTTTAGTCCTAAAATATTATAACGCACTATCGCAGAATAGGTAGCCATTGTCACACACGGGAATAGTGTACAGTTGCAACACAGTTGTGTGTGTACAGTTGCAACAGCAACAGTAGTGTACAGTTGCAACAGCAAGTGTACAGTTGACTACAATGTGCAAACGGCATTGTGCCAATGTGCCATGAAGAAAATGTAACAAAGGAATTTTCCGTCGGGCAGTTGCTTTGGCTAACTGAAGACGAACAAAAGCAACAATATTCAAGTGAAGTATTTACATGTATTTTATACATTTTTTAACTATTGCCCAGAGGTAAAATTTGAGGGCACTTTGGCGCTTACATTTTTCAAGAGCTTTTGATTGGATTTTCCGTTTGCTCTTAGCATCATACATAGTAACCGAGATATTCGGGAATTTCTTGAGCAAAGTCCTAAACTCGGAAAATTTGACCTCCGATGACCGCTGATGACCTCAATATTGACCTGAGACAAAAATGGCCGAATCGACTATGGCCGAAATGGCCGAAAAATGGCCGAGTCTTGTTAAGAGTTTTCAAACGGAGTTTCTGCGTCTTTCTAGCCCTTTTAGCTTTCGAGCTAGTGGGGGTTCATTTTGACCCCCACCAGGGCGAAGTTGTCTCAGCGGCCACCCGGGCGTGAATTAAAAACTTCCCAACATGTTTCCGATGTGGCACAAATGCCGTATAAAGCAAAAAACATCTCCAATAAAACAAAACATCTAACATCAGACAAGTACCTGGGCGGCGGGGAGGGGGTAGTAATGTTAAGGAAAAGACGATATATGGATTTATAGAGATTGTCGATTAACATATCAATTATAAAAGTGAGAGCCCTAGACACTTTACGTAATGTGTTATCATCGTTTCCAGCATTGACACTTCTGTGTGTGGGTAATTATTTCATTGGATAATTAAAACGGCATCGATTATGCCTGTGAAACGTCTGAACTGAACCCCGCTTTAGCCAAGCTAAGTAGCTGTTGGATAGCTCTGTTGTTTTGTGTATTTTTTGAGGAACCACATTATATTTAGATATAAGGATTAGATATTTAGTTTTGTGGATCGTTTAGGTATTATTTTTAAGCATTCATAGTTAGCTGTTACCTCTTACTTGCTTTTTAAAGGACTTTTCATTCTAGCTTGTGTGCGCCAAAATTGTCTTAGTCTTATTTTTGTGTTATTAGTTGCAGGGTTGGATAAGTAGATATTTTAGAAAATTAGGGATAATTAAGGTGTATTTAGTATTCAGTTTATTTAAGGATTAGATATTTAGTCTAGTATTAGGTGCACTCATAGCTGATTTGTGTCACTAGCTTTACCTAGATCTAGTTAAGGTTTAGAAGAAGAAAAAACAAACAAACAAAAAAACAAAAAAAAGTTAAGTTAAGTTAGTAAAGTATTGAAAAGTGCATAGTACCTAAGTTATATACCTAAGTTACTAGTGTATTCAAATGAGCATGACTAGGATGCAGGCGAAGGTAGCAGAGCTAGAGGCCCTCCAGGCTAGAGTAGCGGAGCTTGAGGCGCAGTTAAGTAAGTGTAGGTGTAGAGATGAGCCGCAGGAGGGTGTAGCTCCTGACCAAGGAACGTATGCGCAGATCGTGGTTAGGGGGTCAGAAAAGGAGCCTACAGGATCAGGGACCAGTGGTAGTTCTGATAGGGGCATAAGGGAGGAGGATAAGGCAAAGGTGGATAGTGCGGCTGGGGTTTGGAAGTGTGTTGGAGGGTCACGTTTCTGGAGACTCAACATTGTGGAAAGTAATGCTAGGGCCACAGACAGTAAGGATGAGGAGGGGTGCTGGGTAATGGAGGGTGGTAGCAGAATCTGGAGGAGGAAGAGGGAAGGGGATCAGGAGGGATGGACAAAAGTTCAGGGTAGAGTCAGGCAGTACAGCCCCAGGGAACATCAGCAGGTTACAATAGCAAATAGGTTCAGTGCGTTAGAGTCAGCAGCTGAAAGTGACGGGGAAGAGATTCAGCATTTAGTGGTTGGGGACTCAAGGGTAAGGCCCTTAAGGCGAACATTCTGTGGGAAGAGGGACAGATGTATAGTCAAACCGGGGGCAAGAGTAGTTGATATGGGCCCTGTCATTGAGGCAGAACTTGGTAGGAGTAGCCCGGAGACAGTTATAATACAGGTGGGGGTGAACAACATAGGACCTAGGCAGAGTGTGAGAATAATAGCGGAGTACCGGAGCCTGCTGCAGAGGTTGAAGGAGTCCAGGAAATCAGTCATTGTGACTGGCATCCTCCCTCGCTGTGGAGCCAGTGAGGAGTGGTACTCGAGAGCTCTGTCTGTGAACAGCTCAGTTCAGAACTTATGTTCAGCTATGGGGCTTAGTTATGTAGACTTATGGGATCAGTTCTATGAGTGGCATAGGTACTATATGAAGGATGGGCTTCACTTATCGGATGAGGGGGCAAGGGCTTTGGGAGATGCCTACATAAGTGTCATTCAGGGAAACTAGGTAGGAGGGGGGGGGGGGGGGGGGGGGGGGGGTTCAGGGACGCTAGTACTAGGGCATCAGGAAGTAAGCATTGGTAGAAGTTCATGTCAGAATAGGACAGTAGATCATAATTCCCTCAGAATTAGTAGAGTCAGCTCAAAGTATAAGATCACATGTGTGTTGCTGAATGCCCAAAGTATTAGGTCTAAATTTGATGAGTTTGAGTGTTATGTTGCCCTTGAAAAGCCTGATATCATTTGTGTAACCGAGACATGGGTTAGTGAGGGGTATAATAGGGATAGGCTACAGGATTTCGAGTTACAAGGGTATAACATGTTCTCATACTGCAGAGAATCACGGCAGGGAGGCGGAGTGTTTGTATATGTAAATAGCTTGTACTGCACTACTAGAGTTGATGATTCTAGTAAAGTAAAAGAAGTAGAATCAATCTGGCTTGACATTAAAATTGGTACAGGAAACAGAGGAAGGTTGAGGATAGGTGCATTTTACAGACCAGGGAATCTTCCAAGGAACTCCCAAGCTGAAACAGACCAAGATATTTGTGAGGAAATACGTAGGAACTTTCGGGCTCAGTGTCTTATTATGGGAGATTTTAACTTAAGAGGATACGAAAGTATAGCAGAGGAAACAAATGAGTGTAGGTTGTATAGGCAAATCTTTGAAGAGGAGCTTTTCATGCATCAGTTTGTAACAGAGCCAACCAGACATTGCTCCATTCTAGACCTTGTATTCTCAGACAACAGTGATCTAGTTAGTGACATAAGTATTTGTGCAGGTCTAGGAACCAGTGATCACAATATGGTTAAATTCAATATCTCATCAGAAATGAGGCCCAAAGATAACCTTATTATGGTTCCAAACTTCAGCCGGGCTGATTTTGATGGTATTAGAAATGACCTCGCACAGATAAAATGGAACGTTGAGTTGGCAGGTTTAGATGCATGTGAGGCCTGGAATGTTTTCAAAGCTAGATTAAGCCAAATTCAAAATCGGCATATACCCCTCAGGCACAAACGTAACAGAACCAAGGGCAATCCAGTTTGGCTTACCCCAGAAGTAAGGAGTGCTATACAAGCTAAAAGAAGTGCATTTGGCATTTTGAAGGGATCTTCACTAGATATAAATCAGAAGGCCTACCAGAATGCAAGAAATTCAGTTAAGAAAAAGGTCAGCGCAGCTAAAAGGGCAAAGGAACTTGATTTAGCTAGACATTGTAATGCAGATAGTAAGAAGTTCTTCAGTTTTTATAAGTTAAGTACAGTTTCCAAAAATATAGGTCCATTTAAGGTAGATGATGTGTTAGTTAGCAAGGACAGTGAAATGGTTGAAGTGCTTAATGATCAGTTTCAATCTGTCTTTACTATCGAGGACCAGAGTAGTATTGCAGCACTTCAGCCTGAGCTAGAGACAGAGGAGACTATAGGAGAGCTAGGTGGCATAAGTAGTGAACTTGTTCTAGAATATCTAAAGAAAGTAAGGCCTAACAAGGCAGAAGGACCTGATGAAATCCATGCTAGACTTTTAAGAGAATCTGAAAGGGAGTTGTCGGTTCCATTAGCCATAATATTTTCTAAATCACTTGCAGATAGTAAAATTCCACTTGATTGGAAAAGAGCAAATGTTGTTCCTATTCATAAAAAGGGAGATAGAAGTAAAGAGGAAAACTATAGACCAGTTAGTCTGACCTCATTAGTCTGCAAGGTGCTTGAATCAATCATCAAAGATAAGATTGTTGAATTCTTGGAGCAAAATGAACTCATCAAGGATACACAGCATGGCTTTAGGAAGGGCCGTTCTTGTTTAACTAATCTTCTGGAGTTTTTGGATGTTGCAACAGATAGCTTTGATCAGGGTAAACAGCTAGATGTAGCTTTTCTTGATTTCAGTAAAGCATTTGACAAAGTCCCCCATACAAGACTGGGGTTGCAACTTAAAATTCATGGGATCAGGGGCAAGATTCTGGATTGGATAGAAACGTGGCTTTCAGGACGCCAGCAAAGGGTTATATTGAATGGGTGCCAATCACAATGGAAGGAGGTCCTCAGTGGGGTTCCACAGGGCTCAGTCCTGGGCCCATTGCTTTTTATAATATTTGTGAATGCAATTGAGAACAGTATAGACAGCAAAGTCTTGAAATTTGCAGACGATCTAAAAGTTGTCAGGATTATTAGAGGAAAACATGATCAGGATGTTTTTCAATCAGATCAACAAGCTAGTTGAGTGGTCTGAAGCATGGCAGATGAAATTCAATTTGAGTAAATGTAAGATTATGCACGCTGGACGGGTTAGCAGTAAACATAGGTATGAAATGGGTGGGCAGAAAATGGAGCAGATTGAAAAGGAAAGAGATTTAGGTGTCGTGGTAAGCAATAGACTATCAGCGTCAGACCAGGTTGTAGAAGCTAGGAAAAAGGCACTTAGAATGCTAGGGGCCATTAACAGAAATGTTTCCTACAAGAGTGAAAAGGTAATAACAAAACTGTATTGTGCATACGTTAGACCACATTTGGAGTATTGTGTACAAGCCTGGTCTCCAACATATGAGAAAGATTGCTGGTTGTTAGAAAGAGTTCAAAAAGGGCAACAAAAATGGTTAATTGTCTTGGTAGTTTACCTTATGAAGATAGATTAAAGAAATTGGGTATGTTTTCACTTAGATATAGAAGGCTAAGAGGAGATCTAATTGAAGTCTTCAAATTTGTAAATAGTCAGCATTCTGGATATTTAAAGGGTATGTTTGAGTTCAATAGGGAAAATCGAGGTAGAGGTCATCAGCATAAACTCATTATGAAACAAAGTAGGACTAGGCTACGACAGTCATTTTTCAGTAGAAGGGTTGTAGGACATTGGAATATGCTACCAGGGGATGTCGCTGATGCAGTGACACTTGCTTCCTTCAAAATTAGATTAGATAAATACTTTACAGAGAAGGGATTAGTTCATAAATACTCGTGGGATTAGCCTTCTTTTATGCAGGTAGAGTAAGGTGATTTGAAGGGGCGAGACTGGTGGAGGGGGGGTGGGGGTGGGTGTGGGTGTGGGTGGGGTGGGGTGCAACCTCGGATGGGCCCAAGAGGCTCTTTGTTGCACTTTTCTTTTATGTCTTTTATGTCTTTATGTCTTTATGAAACACTTCTTTATTGTGGTCGGTCTGGCAAACCCTCAGGTGGTTTTGCCAGATATAAGAAGATGATGTGCAAGCACTTCTTAAAATGGTGGCAAAATCAAACCATTTATATACATATCGAGTCATTCGCATTATTTGAGGTATGTTTTGGCAAGTTTCTTTCGATTTTTTACCAAAGTCGTTTGGTTTACTATGGACACTTAATTTGCACTCATAACGTTTCATCCACCCGTGAGGTTACCTACCTAAAACGAAATTAATTGACATTTAAAGTGGCTTCAAACGATCGTCCACCCTTCATAGTTGCAAATGTATTACGAAGAACACTTCTTAACGTTTGAGGGCAAGACAGACAAAGTTCAAGTGAATACAATACATTGCCCTATATAGTGATACTATATAGGGCATACTATATAGTGATCGCCGGTCGGGCTATCTCACAAAATGCAAGGTTTTGCGGAAGCGCTTAAAAGTATAGTTTGTTTTTATTAGAATGCGTTCATTCATTTACTGGCTACACAGATAAAATTGATTAACCTATAATGCGTTATATAGTGCGTTTATGGTAAAATTGAAAGAGCTTTAACAGTTTCTTTGGAACACCTTCCAAAGCTAAGGTGGTCGGGCCTCCCCTGCCTTCCCTATATATATATATATATATATATATATATATATATATATATATATATATATATATATATATATATATATATATATATATATATGTAAGTTGTGGTCGGGCCTCCACTGCCTTCCCTAATATATATGTAAGTTAGCAAATGCATGTGCATTGAACCCATTGAACAATTTCCAGTATGAAATCAAACAATGTTTGAATTAAAAAATACTCACTTTCTTGACAGCTTAAGCCATGGCAACATATATTTTGGGACTTTCTGAAAGCAAAAGTGCAATCTTAACGGCTGGGAAGATTTCAATGTGATACTTGGTAAAATACCTACTGTTAAATCGTGTAAATAGTAACAGCTGACGTTCAGCGAAATCCTGACATATTTTTGTTTAGTTATTTATTCTATGCATTTTGAAACATGTTCTTGATTGCATGGGTGCCGAAGGACTATTGTGAGTGCCCATTTCAACTTTGTGGCACCCACACATGGATAGGAAACCACACCCCTGAATAGATAGGAAACCACACCCCTGGGACGAGGACTCGGTCACAACAGGCCCCAGCCTTGCATATTCTTGATACGGGCCCGTTTCTGGTAGGGGTCTGTTCGGATCTGTTCCCCGTGCTTCTCTCATTTTGACCAAACTCCAGAAAGCCTGTGCGCAGCTTCTCGACAGCTATGCAGAAACTGGTTGACACCAGACCCTGGATCCGTTGGTTGTCTTCCCAAGTCATGCGCGAGACCGTCTCCATATTTGTTGCGATACTGTATGTTGTAAAAATCAGCTATGTATCGCGCCAACTGATCACACATACCAGCTACGAAAATACCGTATCGGTTCACCACTACTGCGTGTTGTCATTGACTTCATTTCGTCAACTCTCGACAGTTGTACCGCACATCAGTAGCAGACGCACCTAAAATTCGCACATCAGTAGCACACGCAGTCACCTTACACGACATTGACAAGATAATTATCATGTCTCAGATCCCATGCTGTAGGGGCCCGCTCAAAAACAAGTGACCGAAATCCGCGAAGTTTTCTATTTAACAAAAAAGTTGGGGGCCCCGCACACAAGGGGGCCCGCTTTTAGAGCTCTGACCCCCCGAAATAGAATCCTGTGTGCGCCACTGCCGCCGGCTATCCCTAGCTGGCAGAGAATCAACGTTTCCGTCAACCAGCAGCTGGGATAAGGATAGATAGAAGAGCAAGTAGCAGCGTTACATACAACAGATGCAATAGCTTGATCGATAGAGTGGCCGGCGCCCTACTAGTGTTATTATCTTGACCGTGGGTTCAAACCGCGCTATAACCACACGTTTTTGGGCTAAACTATGTCGAAAAATACATGTTTAGCACGAGTAGTGTACTGAACTCAATCTCAGTTTTACACATTCTCACGTCATTCTGATGGGGTCATGCACACAACAAATAAAAAAAGCGGTGCGCCTAAGTTCTTTCTTCTGGCGACGATTAATATCATTGAATAAGACCCTGGCTGAATATTGGTCTTATCGTCGAAATGACTACAGTTCAACCATATCCGAAAACAATATTGGGGTCTTGGCGTAGTCTGCTCCCTTCCTTTAGAAGAGCATATTTTCCCGAAGCATGGACGGTCTTTGCTTGCGAAGCAATCGTGTCAGAATGGCCAATGGAGAGGATTTTAAGACTTTTAACTCGCCCTGATGACCAAGAGAGTTATACTGTGCTGTTTTGTGGAGAGTTATTTTCTATAATTCATAAACTAAAAAACATGACCTTTTCCTCGAAAATGTGAAAATACAATGTTATCAAAATGTTATTATTATGTTGTAATATTTCGGTCACAGGCCTTTATCAAACAGTAAAACATTTCGAAAATTTCGAAACATTTCGTGTCGAAATGTTTTACTGTTTGATAAAGGCCTGTGGCCGAAATATTACAACATAATAATAACATTTTGATAACATTGTATTTTCACATTTTCGAGGAAAAGGTCATGTTTTTTAGTTTATTAATTATATCAAGTATGTTCCTCGCACAAGCACTACACTCTATAGAGTTATTTTCATTTGTTGGGTTTAGCTGAGATCCAAATAATACATATTAGCAGACATGTGCATAGGTCCCAGCCATGGATCCTGTAACTCAGAGAAGATGCATCGATAAATTGTTTATCATGGATATAGGATACCAGTGGACCCCATGCCAAAATAAACCCAGGGATCTTGGATCCAAGTTGATCCCGAGGTAAAATAAAGCAACAGATTTACGATCCCATAGGAACACGTGTCAAACATTAAAATTGGAGCTATGATGCCATTAGATCTTGGATCCCATAAGGCCAACAATATCCTCAAATTCATTGAAATTTTGAGCATTTCTTCACGAAAAGTAAAAAAAAGACCATACTGGATTTTGCTTGAAATAACTAGACAATTGTTAGCAATTTACACAATTATGATTTAGGAAATTTCACATTTTGTAATGGATCCAGTGGATCGCACAATATGAGGAGCGGATCCATGATCCCTGTGGATCTAAATACAAAGCGGATGTTAGAATATTGGATCCCACTGGATCCAATTACAATTGTGTAAGGAAGATCCACTTTTTGGGATTCACGCACTTATTCCTAAAAGTTTAAAATATGTAAATTATAGAGGATGGTTTATTGGTTAACCCGCTAAGGGTTACCCTATAGCAAATGCCATTTTTGGAAGATTACAGGGACAATGCGGGGAACAACCTCAATACCAAAATCATTGTTTTTTTCTTCACAAATTCGTCCAAGAGTGTGAAGTCCTAAACCCTCGCCAGTGCAGGGGGGGGGGGGATCCCCCCCCCCTTGGTTTTTCGGAAATAACTCGCGAAGTTATCAACCGATTGCGATGAAACTTTCAGTACCCTACATTTTAAACAATTTAACATATACTCGGAAAATTTGAAACTTCTACTTTCCATGACCCGTGACCTATAACCTCGCAGGCGCGGATCCAGGATAATCACTTTTTTACCGCATTTTTAAACGCACAAAACAAAAACATTGTAGAGGTCCGCACCATACGCAATGCGACGTATTGATGAGAATGCATATCCAGGCATGAGACTAAAAAACAATCGCGCCACTCGCGGCGCAATTTATTTATCGAAGTTGGTATAAATAATTCCAAATTGTTGTCGCTTGTTCCAAAGTTGATATGGCAGTTCGCTAACTCCAGCATCTAAAAGTTGGTATGGCCCAGCCCAGTGGCGTATTTAAAAATCAGCCAAGGGGGGGGGGGGGCACATGCTTTTGGAGCACAATTCATGTTTTGAATCTTGTCTTACAGGGGCGTCGCCACCGGGGGGGGGGGGGGGGGGGGCAAGTTCGCTCGGAACTAGTGATGCCAACAAAAAATCACCAAATGCAGGGACCGGCACCACCACCGCCACCGCACACAATTTGGTTGGCACTGCACAAAGCCCGGCCAACATCTGGCAACACCGCACCAGGCCCGGCAGCCTGCCCGCATATCTGCTTTATTCTAGCCTTAAACTCTTAAAATAGGAATAGACAGAAAAGAAAAAGCATGCTTGATGGCATAGCACATGTCCAAATGAGAAGGTTATCTATGGATGATTTGTGGAATGCTAATGGATTGCTATAATTGAAAGTACATCATATTCTGGAGTGTGACTTCGGCGCCAAGGGGGGGGGCATGGCCCCCATGGCCCCCCTTAAATACGCCACTGGCCCAGCCATACCTGTCATACTGCATTCTCCATTCGTGTAACGAGCCCTTTAATCCGTTTTGATAGTATCTTTCAACGCTTGAGAAGGGACCCTTTCAACGCTCGGGAAGAGGCCCATTCGAGGCGCCTTTCGAGACATATTCCAAGGAGTCCTTGAAAATCCCTCGCTTTGCCACTTCCGTCTCTGTCGTGCGATTCTTCAGCTTCTTCAGTATTTTGAAGTCGCTGAAAAGCTTCATGACTTTCTTCTAGACGTAAGAAGGGTCAGAGGTTGGATGTTTGACCTTCTTCCAGACGTCCATGATCTTGGTGGTGGTGGTGGAGCCGGAGGAAGCCGAGACGAACTCCTTCTCATCGACATGTGGAACAAGAACACGACCAACACCTCCTCCTAGACGGTAGCCTGTTCCCGGGAAAGGTTTCAGAAGAGTCCGGATCAAAAAGCGGATCTTTTGACCGTCGCGCACGTGACGTTGCACTTCTGATATCTGAGGACGAGAAGACGCAACGTCATTACTTGAAGTTGACGATTTCACTCCTTCTGTAAGACGAAGTTAGACTAAAAGTTGTGGGCCAAAGGATGGTGAGGCAAATTCCCCACCATGTAAAGCTTAGCGTAAAGCTTAGCTTACACGGGCAATTATTGTGCTACCAGTAAATATAGCCGAAATTAAGTAAAACTTTACAGAATTTACTTTCACACGTGAGGCAACCAGGGCGCCATGTGCTGGAGTGTGTATCACCATTTTGATTTTCTGGGACACCCTAATATATATATATATATATATATATATTATATATATATATATATATATATAATATATATATATATATATATATATATATATATATATATATATATATATATATATATATATATATATATATATATATATATATATATATATATATATATATTATATATATCTATATCTATATCTATATCTATATCTATATCTATATCTATATCTATATCTATATCTATATCTATATCTATATCTATATATCTATATCTATATCTATATCTATATCTATATCTATATCTATATCTATATCTATATCTATATCTATATCTATATCTATATCTATATCTATATCTATATCTATATCTATATCTATATCTATATCTATATCTATATCTATATCTATATCTATATCTATATCTATAATCTATATCTATATCTATATCTATATCTATTATCTATATCTATATCTATATCTATATCTATATCTATATCTATATCTATATCTATATCTATATCTATATCTATATCTATATCTATATCTATATCTATATCTATATCTATATCTATATCTATATCTATATCTATATCTATATCTATATCTATATCTATATCTATATCTATATCTATATCTATATCTATATCTATATCTATATCTATATCTATATCTATATCTATATCTATATCTATATCTATATCTATATCTATATCTATATCTATATCTATATCTATATCTATATCTATATCTATATCTATATCTATATCTATATCTATATCTATATCTATATCTATATCTATATCTATATCTATATCTATATCTATATCTATATCTATATCTATATCTATATCTATATCTATATCTATATCTTATATCTATATCTATATCTATATCTATATCTATATCTATATCTATATCTATATCTATATCTATATCTATATCTATATCTATATCTATATCTATATCTATATCTATATCTATATCTATATCTATATCTATATCTATATCTATATCTATATCTATATCTATATCTATATCTATATCTATATCTATATCTATATCTATATCTATATCTATATCTATATCTATATCTAAATCTATATCTATATCTATATCTATATCTATATCTATATCTATATCTATATCTATATCTATATCTATATCTATATCTATATCTCTATCTATACTTATTATTATCTATATCTATATCTATATCTATATCTATTATCTATATCGATATCTAAATC
>JAXIVJ010014214.1:0-35032 GCA_036785665.1 Chirona hameri | reverse complement strand
GTAGCCGTGACGGAGCTGTCTGTAGCCGTGACGGAGCTGTCTGTATCCGCGACGGAGCTGTCTGTAGCCGTGATGGAGCTGTATGTAGCCGTGACGGAGCTGTCTATAGCCACGACGGAGCTGTCTGTATCCGCGACGAGGCTGTCTGTAGCCGTGACGGAGCTGCGACGAAACTGTCTGTAGCCGTGACGGAGCTGTCTGTAGCCGTGACGGAGCTGTCTGTAGCCGTGACGGAGCAGTCTGTAGCCGCGACGGAGCTGTGGCGGAGCTGTCTGTAGCTGCGACAGAGCTGCGACGGAGCTGTGACGGAGCTGTCTGTAGCCGTGACGGAGCTGTCTGTAGCCGTGACGTAGCTGTCTGTAGCCGCGACGAAGCTGTGACGGAGCTGTCTGTAGCCGTGACGGAGCTGTCTGTACCCGTGACGGAGCTGTCTGTAGCTGTGACGGAGCTGTATGTAGCCGTGACGGAGCTGCGACGAAGCTGTCTATAGCCGTGACGGAGCTGTCTGTAGCTGTGACGGAGCTGTCTGTAGCCGTGACGGAGCTGTCTGTAGCCGTGACGGAGCTGCGACGGAGCTGTCTGTAGCTGTGACGGAGCTGTCTATAGCCGCGACGGGGCTGTCTGTATCCGTGATGGAGCTGTCTGTAGCCGTGACGGAGCTGTCTGTAGCTGTGACGAAGCTGTCTGTAGCCGTGATGGAGCTGTATGTAGCCGTGACGGAGCTGTCTGTAGCCGCGACGGGGCTCGGCAAGATACGCGGGTTTGGCCACGTCTTTTATCCAAATGTGATGGCACACCTGGAAGAGTATGCCAGCCGGTCAACAGAAGTCGGCGGTGTGCATGCGTGATGTCATTCTGCACTGAAAACACGTCTTGAGACCTTTTCTAGAAGGGTTTTTATAAGAGCCCATTGCGGGGTTTTAGATAACCCAAGCTAGAACGTGTGTGTCTACAGACAAACATTGGAGAACCTTCAGCAGAGATGAGAGTCCGCGTCGTGGTTTTAGAGAACCTAATCGAGAACATATTTGTGTCCGGGTATGCATTGGAGAACCTTCAGCAGATGACAACCATAACATGTAGGTTTCGAAGACCAATTTCATGACGGAAATAGCACCGCCGTAGTTCTCAAAAGTTTCCGGATGTAGCCCACTATTCGAAGCCTGACACTTGTGAGCAGAATGCGTACTTCCGTACTTGTAGTTGAGGTACCGCTCAACAGATGGCGCTTTCAAGAAGCAATTATTTTGTCGTATTGTTTTACCAAAAACAGATAGTACCTTAAAGGGATTATACGGGTTTCCGTCCTGAAAGTAAATGCACTCTTTTGCAGTTGTATGAGCTTTAAACACGTTTAAGACATATAACAGGGATCTCAATGCTCATTTAGTCCATTATTTCAGAAATTATCAGCATTAAAACTTGGGCGTTTTTCGAGACTAGTATCAGATAACGAGTACTTGATCGGCACTACTGTCCACCAATTTTATCTCAAGATCAATTTGAGAGTTTTGAATTATCTGCAAGTCCTACACTGGATCACAAAATTATTATGCAATTCAAAACTGACGGGACTTTGTATTACTACACACTGTTCGTTGAGATTTTGTGTTGTTGTGGTTTTCTTTTCTCTGGCCTTTAGCGTTGAGAATTTGGTGGTGGCGTATTAATTTTTTGGCATGAAAATTCATGAAAAATATATAATTTTATGGGAAACTAGGTAACTGCTGGTGTCGTTGGGACAAAACAAGTTTATTTTCTTTCAAATATTGCTTATTTTACCGGAAATATGCCATAAGTGAGGTGTTCTTATTAGCATAAAAGAGATGACTGACTGCCTCAGCCGGTCCTGCAGAAAATACGCGGTGGCATCACCGCGCACTTTGGAATGTCCTTACGTGCAGAAGAGGTCATTTCCAGAAAAATGTGGCTACCCTGGGACTTCTACCACCTTTATAAGTACGTTTTACTATGTAACTCAATTATTCTGGGAAAAACCCGTATAATCCCTTTAACATGTAGGAGGACAGTTTGAAGTTGGGAAATGTCGCGAAAAGCAATGCAAAGAGAGATGTTGTCATGAGATCTGAAAAATGAATTTCTTAGATATAGTCTATGCTAATGTGTCAAACGTAAGTAGCATTTCTAAAGTCAGAAGGTTATATAAGGTAAAAGTTCACGGACTTTTCCATCTGGGCAGAGCGTGCGCTGATGACGCCGAAGCAATGATGATTGAATTAGTCAGCAGTCGTGGTGGTCGCGCACACTACTTTCGTAATATCCCATGACGTGTACGAGTTGCCGCGTGGCCGGGGTTCATGGACGGGGTTCATGGACGCGGCACATAAATATTTGCACAATGTGGGAATATTCGCTTGCGTGCTAGCAAATAGTTACGCACATAATCGCCGGAGGCAAACAAGGCGTAATCGGATGAGTGGTGGAGTGGTGCAATGGTGAAGCTTTCATGGGTTCTCATTTCCAGACGCTTGATACACCGAAACAGTGTATCAAACTTTCACCGAAAGAATATCAGAAGGGTTCTCCGATATTATACAGGTCACAGGGCGCTCTGGTAATCCCCCCCCCAAACTTCTAGAAGTTCTCCATTGATATGGTTGTGAAATGTTAGTTCGAGAACCTTTAAGAAGGGTTCTCAGACAAGAAGGTCCAGACATGTGGTGGTCGAACGAGCACCGGTGAGGCTCTCGAAGACCAGTTAACCCGCCATTGACTGGGGGGGGGGGCGTTTAACGCCCCCCTGATTAATTTTCGTAATAGCTGGAAAACTAATAGCGCTATTAACGTGAAACTTCGGGTACCTTCTTATAAATCATTTTTACGTCTTGTGGGCAAAAATAAAAAAATCGTCGATTTTTTTTAAGAGTTATAGCGAATTTAATGACGTCACTACACACGAGTTTTACACCAAAATCAGCTAAACTTTGCCAGGCCGTACAAATGCCACATCTGAAGAAAAATGCAATCGAAAAACGCCAAAAAATCGTAAATTGCAACGGCTAAAAACTGGTTATCTCGGATTTTTTTTAATCCCCCTCCCAATTGTTTTTGTTTTGGGGGGAGGGGAAATTATCACACAATCAACATTTCACAAAATATTGAGAAAAAAACGAAGATATGTCAGAGAACCATACCTAGGCAACCACCACGCCAAATTTCAAACTGATAGCTCCATTGTTGACTGACTTATGACATCTAAAGTATGGGTAACTCATGACGTCATATTTTGAAATTGCGTTTTTTAAATTTTATTGATTAGATCAGACAAATAAATGCCACCACTGTATGTCTGAGACAAAACTGGTCTAGCAACATGCCTTTTTTGTTTAGATTTAACATTTAAACATTTTGACCTTCGGTGACCTGAAATTGACATTTACTTCACGTAAATGAAGTCAGGGGATAAAATGACTATCACTATCGAATTATACGTGGAAAATAACTCATAAAACATGTGTTGCATGACTTTCGTAGATATTTTTAGCATAGTGACCTTTTGTGACCTGACCTTGACCTTGACCTTGACCAACAATCTCACTTAAGCTCATGCAGGATATGTGTAATACCTTTGTCAGCACTTTAGGTGAAACTGGTCGCAATCGAAGGCTTTTGATGGAAAGTATGGCCCATAAATTCAAATACGCCGATTTTGACCTTTGACCTGACTGTGACCTGACATTTGACCTTACTTTGACATTTTTTAGCATGCTTTAGGTTCGTCTCATTGAGAGCTTTCGATTGCCTTGCGCGTCTCGCTGCGATCATTGGTTCGGAAGATAACCAGGGGGCGTTTAACGCCCCCGCCCCCGCCCCCCCCCCCCTCCCCCCCAGTCAATGGCGTTCTGCTGAGACCCCAATCAATGCCGGTTTAAAGTTCTCATTGTTTTTCAGTTTAGCCTATTGCGCCAATAGTGTAAAAATGTGTGTTAATTTGTATGGTATATTTCCATTATATATTATAAGAAAATGCGGTAGAATAGAAGGCACAAACACATGCACATACACATATGACACACACACACACACGACAAACCATGATGGGTCCCTGAAAACATGTATCACATGTATCAGAAGCAGACACGCCGCTCGCTAAAGCCTAAACCCGACCGTCAATGGCCGAGTAGAAGAGGATGTAGCCGGCCAAGCTCTGCACGGCACTGCTGTTCAGCTGGTGCACCTCTTGGTCGTCGAACTTGTGCCAGCGGCCCGAGTTGACGCATCTACAGAAGGCCGTGTAGTGTCCGCTCTCCATCGATCCGGAGTGGTTCACCACGCCGTGGAGGTGGTACTTGTCAGTGGCGGATCCAGGATTTTCTAAGGCAGGGGGCTTCAGGCCCGAGGGCGGCATATTTCCTCGGTGACAGGGGCGGCATGGTCCAGAGGGGCGCCAATCCAATATGTCAATTTAACGGGTCAATTATGCCTCTTCCTTAACCCGCGCCCCGGGAAGGGGGGGGGGGCAGTTTCACAATATCTTGAAAACTATGATAGATATTGACGTGAAACGTTCCGTACCTTATGTTGCATCCATTTTACGTCTTCTCTCAACATGTCAGTTGGGCAAACTACAGAGAGGAGATACAAAATAGATAAATACATATGTAGATTTTGTTATGCCCATATTTGGGCATACATGCAGTATCTAACTGTGAGGCCTATGCCATTAGGCCAATTCGGAGCAACATACGCATACTCGGAGGTTAACAAGTGTTGGGGAACATGTTTTTCATCAATATATCGGAGTAATAAATGTGACCAGATTCGGCAATTGCCTTATTCCACTGTAAAGGACGATCTAAATAATGATTCCGCGACGCAACGACCACAGCGTGAAATATTTGTTTAGATCGGTCATCAGCCAGCTAATCCAATTTTAGATCGTGAGGTCAGGTGGCGAATCAAAATTTAGATCGCTGAGGCTGCTGCGAGCAGAGGCGATTTTTTTTGTTTTTCGTTGGGGTTGTAATTGAGTCGGCGCCCGGGGGAGGGTAGTAAAAGCGACTAAAAAAACGAACATGTGCAAAATTGAAAATAGTTCAACACCATAGAATTAACATAGGTTGTATTATCTGTTTGATTTTCACAAACAGTTTACAGATGACTGAGTGAAACGCGAGCTATACATGAATTATCCCAGCTATCCAACATCCAATTATCAATCCGTTGCTGATTGGCTACGGAAAGATCGCTGTACATTCTGCACGTAAACACCATACAGTAACTGGATGTCCGGATCAACAGCAACGAAATGAGAGAAAGAATCGCGCGCACGACAATCTGCAGCTCACTTAACATCGAAGCATCAGTGCCAGCTTCACATGGAGAGTAAATCAACAATCATCAACAAATATACTTGGCACCTATACATGCAGGCACCTATACATATAGTTTTTCTAAGTAATTTTGGGATGTGTTGTATTATTGGATTTGAAATGTTATTTTATGGCAAACGTGACTAACATTTTAAAGTTTCTCCTTTGCTGTGTCATATTTATGAATTGTTTTGTTACACCACCAAAAGCCAGGGGTGGGGTACCTCTGCACGTGCGCACCCTTTTTTGTATCGCAGAAGCTACTTGCTCGATCGAGTTGAAATTCGCCATATTATATGGCGAATATATATATTTCCTTCGCGCTCGCTCGTTCATCGCCAACTACGGCGCCTTACTGGTATGTAAATGGCGTGAGGTCAAATGCAACGTCTATCATCCCTACTGTATCATTAGACTTGCCAACAAATAATTTAAGCCCATTTTGGGGTATATACATATACACGCAATCACTGCGTTCCATAACAATGTCAAGCCAAGGAGCGCATAACAATACAATTTTAGCATATTTGACCTCCTTTGACCTTGGGGATATTAGCCTAGGGTCATAGAATTTTCACAAAACAGAGTTCCACACAGAACCTCTCCACCCTACAATTTTCGTTATTGTATTTCTTATCGGGGCCTTTATCTGCCCCCCCCCCCCCGCCATTGCGTGTAATTTGCAGAGGCCCTCAAGGGCGCGTGTTAATAAAACCTTATACCTCTACAGTTCTACCATGCATCTCACGTTCCAAAGAACATAGTAATGCACGTTAGTATACACCTCCTGCCTTTGACATGGATCAAATTACTGATTATCAATCAAACCGGGAATCACCCTCCCGTAAAGGCGGGATAACACCAGGACGTCATATGAGTCATATGAAAGCCATTCATACATCGGTGATTACGTGCGAGCGCTTCGAGCTCGCTCGTCCTTCCGTGAAGTAGGGGAAAAATCGGAATATGAGCGACCGGATCCGGCCCGTGGCGACGCTTTTCAGAAGCTCATATCTCTCAAGGCTTCTTTGCTGAGTAGCCTCATCCACCCTATATCCCTGTTTGGGACCAGTGTCGACTCGCGTGGGTAACTATCACTGCGCGTGGCGCGTGCCGCGTGAGGGGTGTTGAAATGTGCTTTCTCGCAAAAACTCCGCAACGGCTGGGCCGAATGTGTGCAAATTTGGTGTGTGGTTACTGGCTAGGGACCCGTCAGCCGCCGCCTTCCCACAAGTCAGGGGTGGGGTGCCTCTGCACGTGCGCACGTGCACACCTCTATACTATATCTCAGGAACGGCTGAGCTGATTGTGTTCAAATTTGGAGTGTGGTTAGAGACCAGGGGTGGGTGCCTCTGCACGTGCGCAAGTGCGCACCCCTTTTTGTATCTCAGAAACTACATGCCCGATCGAGTTGGAATTTGGTGTGGTGTCAGGCAACAGTACTAGGAACGCAGCACCCTTATGCGCGCGCATACCAACCTCACCGTACATTTCCTTCGCGCTCGCTCGTTCATCGCCAACTACGGCGCCTTACTGGTTATTATTGTTATTGATAAATCCGTTGGCGAATTTGCGTACCGTTCGCAGTATTTATTTACTTACGCATTTACTGGCAATGTTGGGGTTGTAATGTTCATAATTGGGGTTGCAATTTTTGAGGATGCAGTTGTAGCTACAACCCCGAAAGTATATGAAGTTCCACCCATGGCTGCGAGTGCCGAAATTGAGATCGCCGACCCTTATTTTGGCCATATCTGCCAAAGAAAGGATCTGATCATACAAGTACAAGAAAATATGATAGCGCGATTCGTGCAGTTTCAACCGGAAAAAATCCAGGGGTGATGTGCATTTTTTGAGGGGTGATATTTTTGAGGAGTTTGAAGGTGTAAATGTCAGGAAAACAATCAATTTTTAGATCGGATCTACTTATAATGGCATGCTCCGCCCATTTTGATGGCGTCACGACCTAATTATTGATCGATCAATTTTTAGATCGCCTCCCCGTAGTTTTCCCAACTGATGTCATTAAAATTAGTGAAGTAGTTTGGGAGATAATGACGTTTTAGTGACGTCAGGTCATGCCATTTTGGTGGAAAAACGATAAATGTTTGAAAAACCGTAGAAAATCGAGTTGGAAGCAAATGGCAAAAAAAACAGTCAAGTGAAAGAAAATGGAATTTTCTTCAAAATGGCTATCTCGGATTTGCATTTTTCTTAGTTTTTGCCCCCCCTCCAAAAAAAAAAAAATTGTTTAGGAAAAATCCCACAAAATCCAAGTTTGCAAAGATATAAAAGAACGAAATATATACTGGATAACCAAGTATGAACGATACCCACAATGTTCGGGGGTGGCCACAGTTTGTGTGAGGTGATCCCCCCCCCCCGAACCCATGGGTACGGATAAATTACAGTAAATCAGGCACGCCACACTGAACCCGCCGCTGGCTGATCAGGCACGCCACACTGAACCCGCCGCCGGCTGATCAGGCACGCCACACTGAACCCGCCGCCGGCTGATCAGGCACGCCACACTGAACCCGCCGCCGGCTGATCAGGCACGCCACACTGAACCCGCCGCCGGCTGATCAGGCGCGCCACACTGAACCCGCCGCCGGCTGATCAGGCGCGCCACACTGAACCCGCCGCCGGCTGATCAGGCGCGCCACACTGAACCCGCCGCCGGCTGATCAGGCGCGCCACACTGAACCCGCCGCCGGCTGATCAGGCACGCCACACTGAACCCGCCGCCGGCTGATCAGGCACGCCACACTGAACCCGCCGCCGGCTGATCAGGCACGCCACACTGAACCCGCCGCCGGCTGATCAGGCGCGCCACACTGAACCCGCCGCCGGCTGATCAGGCACGCCACACTGAACCCGCCGCCGGCTGATCAGGCGCGCCACACTGAACCCGCCGCCGGCTGATCAGGCACGCCACACTGAACCCGCCGCCGGCTGATCAGGCACGCCACACTGAACCCGCCGCCGGCTGATCAGGCACGCCACACTGAACCCACCGCCGGCTGATCAGGCACGCCACACTGAACCCGCCGCCGGCTGATCAGGCACGCCACACTGAACCCGCCGCCGGCTGATCAGGCACGCCACACTGAACCCGCCGCCGGCTGATCAGGCACGCCACACTGAACCCGCCGCCGGCTGATCAGGCGCGCCACACTGAACCCGCCGCCGGCTGATCAGGCACGCCACACTGAACCCGCCGCCGGCTGATCAGGCGCGCCACACTGAACCCGCCGCCGGCT
Source organism: Chirona hameri (assembly GCA_036785665.1). Classification (NCBI taxonomy): domain Eukaryota; kingdom Metazoa; phylum Arthropoda; class Thecostraca; order Balanomorpha; family Balanidae; genus Chirona; species Chirona hameri. Next base: position 26,436 of record JAXIVJ010014214.1, on the reverse strand, counting down.
GATCAGGCGCGCCACACTGAACCCGCCGCCGGCTGATCAGGCGCGCCACACTGAACCCGCCGCCGGCTGATCAGGCACGCCACACTGAACCCGCCGCCGGCTGATCAGGCACGCCACACTGAACCCGCCGCCGGCTGATCAGGCGCGCCACACTGAACCCGCCGCCGGTTGATCAGGCGCGCCACACTGAACCCGCCGCCGGCTGATCAGGCGCGCCACACTGAACCCGCCGCCGGCTGATCAGGCGCGCCACACTGAACCCGCCGCCGGCTGATCAGGCACGCCACACTGAACCCGCCGCCGGCTGATCAGGCACGCCACACTGAACCCGCCGCCGGCTGATCAGGCACGCCACACTGAACCCGCCGCCGGCTGATCAGGCACGCCACACTGAACCCGCCGCCGGCTGATCAGGCACGCCACACTGAACCCGCCGCCGGCTGATCAGGCACGCCACACTGAACCCGCCGCCGGCTGATCAGGCACGCCACACTGAACCCGCCGCCGGCTGATCAGGCACGCCACACTGAACCCGCCGCCGGCTGATCAGGCGCGCCACACTGAACCCGCCGCCGGCTGATCAGGCACGCCACACTGAACCCGCCGCCGGCTGATCAGGCACGCCACACTGAACCCGCCGCCGGCTGATCAGGCACGCCACACTGAACCCGCCGCCGGCTGATCAGGCGCGCCACACTGAACCCGCCGCCGGCTGATCAGGCACGCCACACTGAACCCGCCGCCGGCTGATCAGGCACGCCACACTGAACCCGCCGCCGGCTGATCAGGCACGCCACACTGAACCCGCCGCCGGCTGATCAGGCACGCCACACTGAACCCGCCGCCGGCTGATCAGGCGCGCCACACTGAACCCGCCGCCGGCTGATCAGGCACGCCACACTGAACCTGCCGCCGGCTGATCAGGCACGCCACACTGAACCCGCCGCCGGCTGATCAGGCACGCCACACTGAACCCGCCGCCGGCTGATCAGGCACGCCACACTGAACCTGCCGCCGGCTGATCAGGCACGCCACACTGAACCCGCCGCCGGCTGATCAGGCACGCCACACTGAACCCGCCGCCGGCTGATCAGGCACGCCACACTGAACCCGCCGCCGGCTGATCAGGCACGCCACACTGAACCCGCCGCCGGCTGATCAGGCGCGCCACACTGAACCCGCCGCCGGCTGATCAGGCACGCCACACTGAACCCGCCGCCGGCTGATCAGGCACGCCACACTGAACCCGCCGCCGGCTGATCAGGCGCGCCACACTGAACCCGCCGCCGGCTGATCAGGCGCGCCACACTGAACCCGCCGCCGGCTGATCAGGCGCGCCACACTGAACCCGCCGCCGGCTGATCAGGCACGCCACACTGAACCCGCCGCCGGCTGATCAGGCACGCCACACTGAACCCGCCGCCGGCTGATCAGGCACGCCACACTGAACCCGCCGCCGGCTGATCAGGCACGCCACACTGAACCCGCCGCCGGCTGATCAGGCGCGCCACACTGAACCCGCCGCCGGCTGATCAGGCGCGCCACACTGAACCCGCCGCCGGCTGATCAGGCACGCCACACTGAACCCGCCGCCGGCTGATCAGGCACGCCACACTGAACCCGCCGCCGGCTGATCAGGCGCGCCACACTGAACCCGCCGCCGGCTGATCAGGCACGCCACACTGAACCTGCCGCCGGCTGATCAGGCACGCCACACTGAACCCGCCGCCGGCTTATCAGGCACGCCACACTGAACCCGCCGCCGGCTGATCAGGCACGCCACACTGAACCCGCCGCCGGCTTATCAGGCACGCCACACTGAACCCGCCGCCGGCTGATCAGGCACGCCACACTGAACCCGCCGCCGGCTGATCAGGCACGCCACACTGAACCCGCCGCCGGCTGATCAGGCACGCCACACTGAACCCGCCGCCGGCTGATCAGGCGCGCCACACTGAACCCGCCGCCGGCTGATCAGGCACGCCACACTGAACCCGCCGCCGGCTGATCAGGCACGCCACACTGAACCCGCCGCCGGCTGATCAGGCACGCCACACTGAACCCGCCGCCGGCTGATCAGGCGCGCCACACTGAACCCGCCGCCGGCTGATCAGGCACGCCACACTGAACCCGCCGCCGGCTGATCAGGCGCGCCACACTGAACCCGCCGCCGGCTGATCAGGCACGCCACACTGAACCCGCCGCCGGCTGATCAGGCACGCCACACTGAACCCGCCGCCGGCTGATCAGGCACGCCACACTGAACCCGCCGCCGGCTGATCAGGCACGCCACACTGAACCCGCCGCCGGCTGATCAGGCACGCCACACTGAACCCGCCGCCGGCTGATCAGGCACGCCACACTGAACCCGCCGCCGGCTGATCAGGCACGCCACACTGAACCCGCCGCCGGCTGATCAGGCACGCCACACTGAACCCGCCGCCGGCTGATCAGGCGCGCCACACTGAACCCGCCGCCGGCTGATCAGGCACGCCACACTGAACCCGCCGCCGGCTGATCAGGCACGCCACACTGAACCCGCCGCCGGCTGATCAGGCACGCCACACTGAACCCGCCGCCAGCTGTTAAATAGGAACCCCGACGTGTCGGGGACAGCAATGAGCTACAATTGCCATAACTGAAACAGCGGACACATATGTTTTGTTTTGTGAGTACTCGTCCGTAGTAACCTAGCTTTACCAGCAGCGGTCGCTTACACAATGTGTAATAGATATTATAGCGACTATAGCTGCTGACAGACATCATGGGTTACGATCCTGCGGCCCTGTGTGTTCCTGGCAGACATCGTGTCGGCACCGTAAGGCCACAGTGGATATCTGGGGAAAATCAGGCGTATTGATCGATGATCGCACCCAACGACCTATTCAGCATTGCCATTTTCTGACACACACGACGTAACACTGCACTAACAATGGGCAACACAGTAATACAATATTGGCGCAGATCCCCGGCATCTGCAAACCATTATGAACCCCTGGACATGCGCCGCGTCGGAATCAAGAGCGCCGTGGCAGATATTGGCTTGTACTTACATACTTGCACGGACGCTTCTGTTAGTGAACTGAAACTACCTTTCCGATGTTACATTGAGCAGCCCAGCGCCATTTTTTTAGAGCGCTGTTTATGTTGCGAGGCTAGCGGCCGCCGTGATCAACGCCGTAACATGTCTCACTTCTATCTGTCAGTGACATCGATGTAGCATCAGAGCATTGTGGTAGTTGGTCGTAATCACGGTAGTTGATGGTGGAATGGAGGCTCCACATCATTGGATCGCGCACCAGCTCTCCCACCAGCTCGCGTATCTGGCTGGCTGGTGATCGCCATCATCCACAGAGTATGCGCGATGTTGGGCTATGGGCATGTCGTATCGTCCCGCAGTGGAGACCGCACGCCGCCGCTGCGCCGCGCTGGTCCGGTGTGCCCGAGCCGGCGGCGGTACCGGGGGACTGGCGCCTGAAACCGAGTCTTGATCCTTGATCTCGGCATTGCTCAGCTCGCCATGAAATGGGAAGACATGACAGTAGTCGGACACGCTGGACGTGAACAGTGAGCATGCATCAGAGTCAAATAGCTTATGTGACACAGAGCCCCGTGTGTCACACATGTCCATGAAGACAGCAACGTATTCGTATTCAAATACGTATTCAAAGTTACTCCGATTTCGCCCAAACTTGCACACGTGGAGCCCAATGGCGTCAGTACGCATTCTATGAAGTTATACGCGAATATCATAAACCGTTTGACCTACAGAGGTTACAATAGGTCAACAATGACAAATACGTTTCTGTTGGTGAACTGAAACTACCTTTCCGATGTTACATTGATCAGCCCAGCTTCTCACCTAATTGACTTAGAGAAACGATTAAAATGCTAAAATACTCGGAACAAGGTGAGAATCATGCACAAACCGAGCTTCGACCAGCCAGGGTTACTTGGCCTCAGGTCACCAATGCCTCTTTTTCAATGGGTGATAAATATTTGCGCAGTACCCTGTAAAATCTCAGAAAACGCACTTATATCTGCAATTGAACACATAAGCATCGGCAAGGGACCATAATTTATGCACAACACTACAGATGACCTTACTCTGCTATCTTCTGACCTTAGGTCACAAAAACACGTGAAAACACGGTCTTGGCAAACAAATGCGTTACCGCATGGTCACAAATGCCTCTTTTTCAATGGGTGATAAATATTTGCGCAGTACCCTGTAAAATCTCAGAAAACGCACTTATATCTGCAATTGAGCACATAAGCATCGGCAAGGGACCATAATTTATGCACAACACCACAGATGACCTTACTCTGCTATCGTCTGACCTTTAGGTCACAAAAACACGTGAAAACACGGTTTTGGCAAAAAATGCGTTACCGCATAACTCCTACGCTAATACAAGTATTAAACTGGGTATTAGTATTGCGTACTCGCTAATTAAAGTATTAAAGTATTGGGAACTCCTTATATCAAAGTATAAGGGGTTTCCACCATTTTCCCCTTGTCACCGGTTGACCGGTTGACCATGCCAGTGTCATAATTTGCCCTGATAATTCATCCCAGTACCAGCATTTTCGCATAGCACATATATGGCGAACAACGACGTATTTTATCCGAAAATGTCACTGTTTGACCTCAAGTCACGTCCACATTTTTGTATTGCGGCTTATTAGACAATCATGGGATGCCATACAACTTTTCCCCTAAGCAACTTACGAGAATCAACCCAATTGCTTAATATTCGCAAGGTTTGACCCAGGTCACGGCATAAGTTACCATTATGACCCATGAAAAAATAACGGGGCACTGCACAACTTCTTGCCAAAATGACTTAGAGAAACCATTTCACTGCCAGTGCCTTCCTTTTAACACCCAATTGTGAAACACGCAAGACGTGACCTCTCAAGATCACCGTTTGACCTGAGGTCACACAATAAGTTACCATTATGACCCATGGGAGAATGATGGGGCACAGCATAATGTTTTGCCAATTTTTCCAAAATCACTTAGAAAACCACATTCCACCACCACCGCCTTCCCCTTAACCCTCGCCCTACGGGGGGGGGGGGTCCTAAAACGACCCCCTGAGGTTTTTCTTGCATAACTTTTAGACATGCGGCGCATCTTCCTAAAAAAATAGTAGCTAAGTATACAACAATTATACGTATGTGCAATTTTTTTTAAATTGAAATGGGTTGAGAAATTTGGGAAATAATGATGTTTTGATGACGTCTTGCTGGTGGAAAAACGATAAATGTTTGAAAAATCGTAGAAAACAGAGTTTTGAAGCAAATTGCAAACGCAATTAAGCAAAGATATAAAATCTCATGTTCTTTAAAATGGCATTCTCGGTTTTTTGAAATTTTGGGTTTTGGACCCCCAAAATGAACAAAAAATGTTTTTTTTAAATCACCATAAAATCACAATTTTCAAAGATGTTAAAAAACCAGAATATATGTGAGAGAACTGAGTATGGAAAATACTCAAAGCAAATTTCAAAGAAATATCTCTATTTTTTACTGAGTGATGGCTCCCTAAGTGTAAGAAATTCATGACGTCATTTTTTTAATAACTTTTTGGACTTTTTTTTGACCAGATACGAATAAATAATTACCTTTTCTGTATTTCTGAGACAAAACTGGTCTAAGAACATACCTTTTTATTTACATTTATCAATTTCTCATTTTGAGGTTTTCTGACAGAGCAAAATCCCTGTTCTGGACGTGGTCGATCGAGGTCATTCACTTGACCTGGAAGGTCACTTGTTGACCCGAAACTTCAAAATTGCATACCGTTAGATTCCAAACACGACAGGCAACATGTTGGTTCTTACCGCGTTGCTCTATGTTGCTTGGTTTGGAAGTTAACAGGGGGGTCTTTTTAGGACCCCGTAGGGCGAAGGTGAAAAAAGCTCCCGTATGGCGAGGGTTAACACACCGAAGGTGGAAAATGCCAGACTTGACCCCTCCAGGTCACCATTTGACCTCAGGTCACCTGGAAAGGCGCTAATATTCATTTAACGAGCCGTCCAACTACGTATCCGTTGTTTACCGGCCGTTTGTGTTCAAACTTATACGAAATGTTGGTATCTGAGTGTATTCGAAACCTGAAAGTGAAAGAGAAATATTTAGCCGTTGAAACGACTTCGAAAGTGGCGAAAGTGTCCTTGTAGATAATGAACGTGAGTATTCACGAGGCCGACTTTGGGAAAATGACCTGGATTTTTATGAATACAGTGACTTATCGGTTCTGGCGTATTTTGGTTGATTCTTCGCTAATTATATATTTATTTCACCACAAGCTATTTCGGCATTGAAGATGTGACAAGGCGCTCAGAATAGTGACAGAAGAAGGTGGAGCGGACGATGACGAAGGCAGGCGTGGAGAAGGGGACGAAGACGGTGGCGGAGATGGGACGAAGACGGTGGCGGAGATGGGACGAAGACGGTGGCGGAGATGGGACGAAGACGGTGGCGGAGACTGGGACAGTGACGGCGACGCGTCACTGGCGGCAGTGGCGGTTGGCGCCAGAGCCAGGTAGACGTGGCGGCAGTGGCGGTCGGCGCCAGAGCCAGGTAGCAGTGGCGGCAGTGGCGGTCGGCGCCAGAGCCAGGTAGAAGTGGCGGCAGTGGCGGTCGGCGCCAGAGCCAGGTAGACGTGGCGGCAGTGGCGGTCGGCGCCAGAGCCAGGTAGAAGTGGGACAGTGGCGGTCGGCGCCAGAGCCAGGTAGAAGTGGGACAGTGGCGGTCGGCGCCAGAGCCAGGTAGACGTGGCGGCAGTGACGCCTCGTAGGGCAGCATATCATCATATTTGTTTTGGCATGCTATACATATCATCCCCATACACGTATTTGACATACACGTACCTATACCCCCCCCCCCCCCACCACCACCATTACTGGCACAGGGGTGGCGCCACAAATTTTTACCAGGGGTGGCACAATTGATTGAGTAGGTACGCATGTATCCTCCACTGGGAAAAAAGTGCCCCTGCAGTATAAAATACATATAAACATCGCGCCAAACAAGATTAAAACCCAACACATTTCGTCCCATTTTTGTGTTATTAATTAGCTGAAATATATTTTTGCAAGTTCTTCAAATATTTTTAGAACATTATTTTGATACCGGACCCATTAATTATTACTAACACCCCACGATGAATTAACTATGTATCGCGTTTTTCAGATGGTAAAGAAATTGTCTACTTCCTTACTATTGTCATTACTAATTGTCTACTACATCATTAACAAATCATAGCTTCTGTAAGTATAATCTTGGAACTTAGTACGTTGGGCAGGAATTAGGAGAAGAAGCGAGTATTTAAGGCAAAGTTTGAATGTTGCTTTGGGCACCGAATAAAGTTTAATTACTTCGTTATAATTTCGTAATTGATATAAACATGCAGGTTTAAGTGTAAAGACAATTGTGACATATGAAGACATAGGAACAGCAAACACACCACTGCAGTGATGGACGCGTTTCGCCTTACATAATTCCTCGGCACCGTATGATGAGATGAAACTATACACACCACACGTGTGCTTCATCTAATCATACGGTGCCGATGCAGTCTGTAAGACGAAACGCGTCCATCAATGGTGTGTTTGGTGTGTATATGTCGCGTCCATCAATGGTGTGTATATGTCATGCAAGTTTATTCATGCACATTCATTCACTGCTTTCAAACGGCGTATGTGATAAATTTCTATCGCAACAAAACCAGATATTATCAGATAAATGACAATTAAAGCTGTTTAGCTCATAACAAGTAGCAGAGATTCTAACTAAATCAAGTGAACTATGAGCTGGTCATGTCCACATACGCAAAATTTGACTTCCGTAAGAGCGATTAAATTGTCCAGTATGCGTGTCCCACCTACATAGTACTCATAAGTGTCGGTTTATGTAGGTACGTTTGAGAGGACCCTAGCCACACGGGCGTCGAAGCCGGGGGAAAGGCTGGACACGTTCTCAACCTTTTCACATGTTTGTGTTGGGCTTATGGGCGTTGCATGGAAATAATCGCCTTTAGAATGTTGATGTCCCCCCAAAAAAGGTGGCGATACCTTTGCCTCGCCCCAAGTACCGTTCCCGTCAGCTTGACGTACCCCATGGCAGGGGCTTCGCCACGGGGGCGGAGCAGGGGGGGGGGGGGGGGGGGGGGCGTGTTTCCCCCATTTAGCCAGGCCGCCCTCCCCCAAACAAAAACCTGACAAATAACTAGAAATAAGTGTTCAGTTATACTCATTGTTTGTTACCTCTCCCCTGTTCAACAAGTTGTGCTGGCGCCCCCCGGTCCACAACGATTCGGTCAACAGTCCCACTGACACATGCAATAAGCGGCCTTTGGTCCTGAATTGACAGTCCTCATTCTTTCACCTCGGTATATTATACCGTGGCGAAATATCCCATATTCATTTCCCTTCGTCATATCGTGTGGCGGACTATTTCTGTCAATGATCAGAAAATTAGTCTGCTATTATAAGCCGTTGCAGCCTCAACAATCTTTTCCTCCTTACTGATTTCCATTCGATGCATGTTTGCTGGACCTGGCGGCGACCTGGCGGTCACCTGGCGGCCACCTGGCGGCCACCTGGCGGCCACCTGGCGGCATTTGGCTGTTTTCGGGGAGATATTTCGCAAGATTTCCGAAGCAGCAGATATTTATAAAATGATAACAGCATAACATCATCCCACAACAATATATTATGCATTGTGACCTATGGTGACGCTCGTTCATCACCAACTACGGCACCATACTGGTTATTATTGTTATTGAAAAATCCTCTGGTGATTTTGCGTACCGTTCGCAGTATTTATTTACTTATGCATTTACTGGCAATGTTGGGTTGTAATATTCATAATTGGGGTTGTAATTGTTTAGGATGCAGTTGTAGCTACAACCCCGAAAGTATATAAAGTTCCACCCATGGCAGGAATTGTTGTATGCAAAATGTGATCAATTTACAATATATTTTGGTCTCGTCTGTCGATTTCAAGTAATAACTCAATTTGTGTGGGAAAATGTGAATATTTCCCTTTATTTAAGGACTTGTTACAGGTATAACAAGTGGTCACCGGTACAAGGCACCTGGATCACATCACTCCAACGCTGAACGCACTGCACTGGATGACCGGATCGGCCAACTAATCGAGCACCGTGACTGTATCAAGGTGTATCGAGCCCCCACAGACACCAAAATACCCCATCCGCAGTAAGAGCAATGTTCACCTTCCGATCAGATGTTGCTATGCGGGACACCAGGCTGACGGACACGGCGCAACTCCACCTGCCGAGGGTACGGCTGACCGGCACTCAGCGCTCATTTGTATACAGAGCAGCGGCCGCATGGAACACTCTGCCAACTGAGACCATGAATGCCCAAACTCTGGGGAGTTTCAAAGTGGCACTACGAAAACGCCAGCCTCATCTGTAAACTGTCTCATCTGTGTAGCACTATGAAATGGATGTATCTTCCTGGGTATGATTAGGTCTTGTGCTGGGAGTGTATCAGTACCAGTGTATGCTGCCTCACCTATGTAGAAGCTGTCAAACCCATGTCCCGAAAAACTATGTTCGCATGGACGGACTGGTTAATACAATACAATATAACAGTACCCATTTTGTTTCCCTCAGAAATGTGGAACACATGTAAAAGAACATAAAAGTAATATGCAGCATAACCTGAGCCGGCAATGTTCTAGCATTTACAGCTATTGTTCATTTCTTCACGCAAATACTGACTCGAACATTCCACTATATATCATTTGAGTAAGTCACCTGATTATTCACTATATATCCACTTAATTCACTATATATCAGTTTACGGTGGATGTTTTTTGTAAGCCGCGTATAATATAGTTAAATGATGATTCAGCAGGTAAGTCCATTGCATTTATCCTGGCAGGTTTTATGCCTGCAGTGCCAATTCATTGTGGACTTGGATGGCGTCTTCAACTGCACTGATGTCAACCGCGTCACTGCGCCATTGACACCACACCACAGCCCAATAGGAGATTACTGCAGTGCATTCCATAAGCCGGGAGGACGCCAGTAGAAATACTGCAGCAAAACGGCCGAAACAAATAATAATGTGTTTGCATGTTAGCAGCTTGTAAAGCAGCATTCGTCAGCTGAGCCTGTGGCAACACAGACTGTTATGCTGCCGCAGATTCACTGCAGCGTCGGACACGATGCTCCGCCCGAGACCGAGGTGCGCAGTAGACCAACGACTGTGTCGAGCGGCCGAACCACATACACCCACTCCGGCCTCCTATTAACGTTACATAGGACGCATATGGCCACACGTATGGCCGCATATGACCACACGTATGGCCGCATATAATCACACGTATGGCCGCATATGGCCACACGTATGGCCGCATATGACCACACGTATGGCCGCATATGGCCACACGTATGGCCGCATATGGCCACGCATGACCAAGTGAGGCCGTGTATGACTGCGTATGCTCGCGTATGGCTGTGTATGTCTGTGTATGTCTGTGTATGGCTGTGTATGGCTGTGTATGGCTGTGTATGGCTGTGTATGTCTGTGTATGACTGTATGGATGTGTATGGCTGTGTATGACTGTGTATGGCTGTGTATGGCTGTGTATGGCTGGGTATGGCTGTGTATGGCTGTGTATGACTGTATATGGCTGTGTATGGCTGTGTATGGCTGTATATGGCTGTGTATGGCTGTGTATGGCTGTGTATGGCTGTGTATGGCTGTATATGACTGTATGGATGTGTATGGCTGTGTTTGACTGTGTATGGCTGTGTATGGCTGTGTATGGCTGTGTATGGCTGTGTATGGCTGTGTATGACTGTATATGGCTGTGTATGGCTGTGTATAGCTGTATATGACTGTGTATGGCTGTGTATGGCTGTGTATGAGTGTATATGACCCGTTATGACTGTCCGTGTCGGGTATGCCCGTGTATGACTGTATATGACCCGTTATGACTGCCCGTGTCGGGTATGCCCGTGTATGACTGTATATGACCCGTTATGACTGCCCCTGTCGGGTATGCCCGTGTATGACTGTATATGACCCGTTATGACTGCCCGTGTCGGGTTTGCCCGTGTATGTCCGGCAGCGAGCCGGCCCTGGCGGCGATACGGCAGGACGGCACGGCACGGAGTCGTTGGCGACGCGCCGACGTCGGGCCCGTCGGTATTTAACGGCGGCCGCCGACGGAGGACGGACAGCGGGACGGCGCTCGACCACGGACAACATGGCCCGCCAGGTGAGAGGCTGACACCCGACACACCGACACCCGACACCCATGGCACCCGACACCCATGGCACCCGACACCTGACACCCGACACCCGGCACCCGGCACCCGGCACCCGGCACCCGGCACCCGGCACCCGGCACCCGGCACCCGGCACCCGGCACCCGGCACCCCTTACAACCCCCTGATGTGTCGCCACTTCAGAGAACACAATGAAGTGTTCTGACTTGACTTAGATTAACAGGAAGGAAGACAGTTCAGTAACCCAAATCACTCCCAAAAGGAAATAAGTGATTTTGTTTCCTAAAAATAGATTTGTCCGCACCACTTATGTAGAAATTGTACTTGCTTCAGTAAAGCACTGCATTATTGTCCCTCGTTTTTGCAACTCTGCTCAGGATGGCGATTTATAGAGTTGCTGCAGCCTCGTAAAACATCTACTGTCATGCAACAATTTGGTAGTGCACGCTGCAAAATATCGTGTATAGCGTAGTGCATTATGGCTCAATCAACGTAGAAATAACTCAAATAAGCATGAATTGATGAAGACACTTATATGCATAGATATCGTACTATTAAACTACTGTGGGGCTTTGCTGTATATACCTATATTCTTGACCAAAGGGTTGCCTGTTACAATTAGAATAAGGCTCGGCTATCTCCAGTGTGTACACTTAGCAGCGAACTGTCGCTTAAAAACAAATAATATTAAAGTGAATTTACCTATAACTAACAACAAGTGAACATGTGGAAACAGATAATATTTGCTGCGCCAGTGATCCTTCAAAGTGAATTTGCTAGAAAATAAAAATTCCGTATATTTTTGCATTAGATTACAAAGCACAGAAAACGCTGCAAAAAGAAAATGTTAGCGAACGTATGGTGAAAATAATAAAATTTCGAATTTGAAAATCACTTCTGGGCCAGCTTACAAATGACCCGTGACGTTCCATTGTGCGGTAGATGCTTATATAAAATACCACACCGGGCCGATAAATCATTTATTTAGGACCGAGGTCATAAAGACATAAAGACATAAAAGAAAAGTGCAACAAAGAGCCTCTTGGGCCCATCCGAGGTTGCACCCCACCCCACCCACACCCACACCCACACCCACACCCACCCCCACCCCCCCCCCCCCCCCTCCACCAGTCTCGCCCCTTCAAATCACCTTACTCTACCTGCATAAAAGAAGGCTAATCCCACGAGTATTTATGAACTAATCCCTTCTCTGTAAAGTATTTATCTAATCTAATTTTGAAGGAAGCAAGTGTCACTGCATCAGCGACATCCCCTGGTAGCATATTCCAATGTCCTACAACCCTTCTACTGAAAAATGACTGTCGTAGCCTAGTCCTACTTTGTTTCATAATGAGTTTATGCTGATGACCTCTACCTCGATTTTCCCTATTGAACTCAAACATACCCTTTACATATCCAGAATGCTGACTATTTACAAATTTGAAGACTTCAATTAGATCTCCTCTTAGCCTTCTATATCTAAGTGAAAACATACCCAATTTCTTTAATCTATCTTCATAAGGTAAACTACCAAGACAATTAACCATTTTTGTTGCCCTTTTTTGAACTCTTTCTAACAACCAGCAATCTTTCTCATATGTTGGAGACCAGGCTTGTACACAATACTCAAAATGTGGTCTAACGTATGCACAATACAGTTTTGTTATTACCTTTTCACTCTTGTAGGAAACATTTCTGTTAATGGCCCCTAGCATTCTAAGTGCCTTTTTCCTAGCTTCTACAACCTAGGAAGCTAACCTAGGAAGTCGTTGTTGGATTTTCCGCTCGAGACCAAAGGTCGAGGGTGGAAAATCAAACAAAGGCCGAGGTCCTGAATACATTATTTATCGGCCTGAGTGTGGTATTTGTTTGATCATATGTCTACCTCCGTTTTGGAAACTGCGTGAAAAAAGCTTGGTAAAATGTAAATGCCCGGCGGGCCGAAAGCTTTGACCAATTGACTTTACATTGAATGTCTGAGAGCTAAAAACCTTTTACTACAAGCTCGCGCTTACGTTAAAAACATCTTAGACATATGATAAATAACGTGTCATTCCAGACAAAGACAAGTACGTAACTTGAAGACGCAATACAAGGACGGCTGGTTAAAATGATGAGTGGGAAGATTTTCAGTAAGAAGATTCTCTTAAATATTTTACCAGAATATGGCATACCCCAGCATATTACATATGCATACTACTGCCTATGTATTTGAATATGGTGTGTGTACATGCGTTTTAAGTTGATACAATTATTCATTCAAAACACACCCTTCTTGCATAATGGTTTAGTTCATGAACGTACTCCAAGGGTCCCGAAAGGTGTTGTGATTCTTTCCAGCAGACTGAGTGAGCCCACAGGCTGATGTGGTATCTTTGGTGATATTTGTGACTGAGTGAGCCCACAGGCTGATGTGGTATCTTTGGTGATATTGGTGACTGAGTGAGCCCACAGGCTGATGTGGTATCTTTGGTGATATTGGTGCTTCACGATGCTGTGCCGGTCGCCATTTCTAGTCGGAGTCTCTCACACCGACCCAAGCGGGCAACCGAAACACTTCGCCAGCAACCAGATTAGAAACATGAAACCCACGGATTCCGAGCCCAACACTCTACCGACGGAGCCGCCCAGCCGCCCGAGACTGAGCTGAGAGACTAAGCTGAGACTGAGCTGAGAGACTGAGCTGAGAGACTGAGCTGATAAACTGAGCTGAGAGACTGAGCTGAGAGACTGAGCTGAGAGACTGAGCTGAGAGACTGAGCTGAGAGACTGAGCTGAGAGACTGAGCTGAGAGACTGACATGAGAGACTGAGCTGAGAGACTGAGCTGAGAGACTGAGCTGAGAGACTGACATGAGATACTGAGCTGAGAGACTGAGCTGAGAGACTGAGATGAGAGACTGACATGAAAGACTGAGCTGAGAGACTGAGCTGAGAGTCTGAGCTGAGAGACTGAGCTGAGAGACTGAGCTGAGAGACTGAGATGAGAGACTGATCTGAGAGACTGAGCTGAGAGACTGAGCTGAGAGATGAGATGAGAGACTGAGCTAAGAGACTGAGCTGAGAGACTGACATGAGAGACTGACATGAGAAGCTGAGCTGAGAGACTGAATTGAGAGACTGAGCTGAGAGACTGAGATGAGAGACTGAGCTGAGAGACTGAGCTGAGAGACTGAGCTGAGAGATGAGCTGAGAGACTGAGCTAAGAGACTGAGCTGAGAGACTGACCTGAGAGACTGACATGAGAGACTGAGCTGAGAGACTGAGCTGAGAGACTGAGGTGTGAGACTGAACTGAGAGAATGAGCTGAGAGACTGAGCTGAGAGACAGAGCTGAGAGACTGACCTGAGAGACTGACCTGAGAGACTGACATGAGAGACTGAGCTGAGAGACTGAGCTGAGAGACTGAGCTGAGAGACTGAGGTGTGAGACTGAACTGAGAGAATGAGCTGAGAGACAGAGCTGAGAGACTGAGCTGAGAGACTGACCTGAGAGACTGACATGAGAGACTGAGCTGAGAGACTGACCTGAGAGACTGACATGAGAGACTGAGCTGAGAGACTGAGCTGAGAGACTGACCTGAGAGACTGACATGAGAGACTGAGCTGAGAGACTGAGGTGAGAGACTGAGGTGAGAGACTGAGCTGAGAGACTGACCTGAGAGACTGACATGAGAGACTGAGCTGAGAGACTGAGCTGAGAGACTGAGGTGATAGACTGAGGTGAGAGACTGAGCTGAGAGACTGACCTGAGAGACTGACATGAGAGACTGAGCTGAGAGACTGAGCTGAGAGACAGAGCTGAGAGACTGAGCTGAGAGACTGACCTGAGAGACTGACCTGAGAGACTGAGCTGAGAGACTGAGCTGAGAGACTGACCTGAGAGACTGACATGAGAGACTGAGCTGAGAGACTGAGCTGAGAGACTGAGCTGAGAGACTGAGCTGAGAGAATGAGCTGAGAGACAGAGCTGAGAGACTGAGCTGAGAGACTGAGCTGAGAGACTGACCTGAGAGACTGACATGAGAGACTGAGCTGAGAGACTGAGCTGAGAGACTGAGCTGAGAGACTGAGCTGAGAGACTGAGCTGAGAGACTGAATTGAGAGACTGACCTGAGAGACTGGCATGAGAGACTGAGCTGAGAGACTGAGCTGAGAGACTGACCTGAGAGACTGAGCTGAGAGACTGAGCTGAGAGACTGACCTGAGAGACTGAGCTGAGAGACTGACATGAGAGACTGAGCTGAGAGACTGAGCTGAGAGACTGACATGAGAGACTGAGCTGAGAGACTGACCTGAGAGACTGAGCTGAGAGACTGACATGAGAGACTGAGCTGAGAGACTGAGCTGAGAGACTGAGCTGAGAGACTGAGCTGAGAGACTGAGCTGAGAGACTGAGCTGAGAGACTGACATGAGAGACTGAGCTGAGAGACTGACCTGAGAGACTGAGCTGAGAGACTGACATGAGAGACTGAGCTGAGAGACTGAGCTGAAAGACTGACATGAGAGACTGAGCTGAGAGACTGAGCTGAGAGAATGAGCTGAGAGACAGAGCTGAGAGAATGACATGAGAGACTGAGCTGAGAGACTGACCTGAGAGACTGACATGAGAGACTGAGCTGAGAGACTGACATGAGAGACTGAGCTGAGAGACTGAGCCGAGAGACTGAGCTGAGAGACTGAGCTGAGAGACTGAGCTGAGAGACTGAGCTGAGAGACTGAGCTGAGAGACTGAGCTGAGAGACTGAGCTGAGAGACTGAGATGAGAGACTGAGCTGAGAGACTGAGATGAGAGACTGAGCTGAGAGACTGAGCTGAGAGACTGAGCTGAGAGACTGAGATGAGAGACTGAGCTGATAGACTGAGCTAAGAGACTGACATGAGAGACTGAGCTGAGAGACTGAGCTGAGAGACTGAGCTGAGAGACTGAGCTGAGAGATTGAGCTGAAAGACTGAGATGAGAGACTGAGATGAGAGACTGAGCTGAGAGACTGAGCTGAGAGACTGAGCTGAGAGACTGAATTGAGAGACTGAGCTGAGAGACTGAGCTGAGAGACTGACCTGAGAGACTGAGCTGAGAGACTGACATGAGAGACTGAGCTGAGAGACTGAGCTAAGAGACTGACATGAGAGACTGAGCTGAGAGACTGAGCTGAGAGACTGAGCTGAGAGACTGAGCTGAGAGACTGAGCTGAGAGACTGAGCTGAGAGACTGAGCTGAGAGACTGAGCTGAAAGACTGACATGAGAGACTGAGCTGAGAGACTGAGCTGAGAGAATGAGCTGAGAGACTGAATTGAGAGACTGAGCTGAGAGAATGAGCTGAGAGACAGAGCTGAGAGACTGACATGAGAGACTGAGCTGAGAGACTGACCTGAGAGACTGAGCTGAGAGACTGAGCTGAGAGACTGAGCTGAGAGACTGAGCTGAGAGACTGAGCTGAGAGACTGAGCTGAGAGACTGAGCTGAGAGACTGAGCTGAGAGACTGAGCTGAGAGACTGAGATGAGAGACTGAGCTGAGAGACTGAGATGAGAGACTGAGCTGAGAGACTGAGCTGAGAGACTGAGCTGAGAGACTGAGATGAGAGACTGAGCTGATAGACTGAGCTAAGAGACTGACATGAGAGACTGAGCTGAGAGACTGAGCTGAGAGACTGAGCTGAGAGACTGAGCTGAGAGATTGAGCTGAAAGACTGAGATGAGAGACTGAGATGAGAGACTGAGCTGAGAGACTGAGCTGAGAGACTGAGCTGAGAGACTGAATTGAGAGACTGAGCTGAGAGACTGAGCTGAGAGACTGACCTGAGAGACTGAGCTGAGAGACTGACATGAGAGACTGAGCTGAGAGACTGAGCTAAGAGACTGACATGAGAGACTGAGCTGAGAGACTGAGCTGAGAGACTGAGCTGAGAGACTGAGCTGAGAGACTGAGCTGAGAGACTGAGCTGAGAGACTGAGCTGAGAGACTGAGATGAGAGACTGAGATGAGAGACTGAGCTGAGAGACTGAGCTGAGAGACTGAGCTGAGAGACTGAATTGAGAGACTGAGCTGAGAGAATGAGCTGAGAGACAGAGCTGAGAGACTGACATGAGAGACTGAGCTGAGAGACTGACCTGAGAGACTGAGCTGAGAGACTGAGCTGAGAGACTGAGCTGAGAGACTGACATGAGAGACTGAGCTGAGAGACTGAGCTGAGAGACTGAGCTGAGAGACTGAGCTGAGAGACTGAGCTGAGAGACTGACATGAGAGACTGAGCTGAGAGACTGAGATGAGAGACTGAGATGAGAGACTGAGCTGAGAGACTGAGCTGAGAGACTGAGCTGCGAGACTGAATTGAGAGACTGAGCTGAGAGAATGAGCTGAGAGACAGAGCTGAGAGACTGACATGAGAGACTGAGCTGAGAGACTGACCTGAGAGACTGAGCTGAGAGACTGAGCTGAGAGACTGAGCTGAGAGACTGACATGAGAGACTGAGCTGAGAGACTGAGCTGAGAGACTGAGCTGAGAGACTGAGCTGAGAGACTGAGCTGAGAGACTGAGCTGAGAGACTGACATGAGAGACTGAGCTGAGAGACTGAATTGAGAGACTGAGCTGAGAGACTGAGCTGAGAGACTGAGCTGAGAGACTGAGCTGAGAGACTGAGCTGAGAGACTGAGCTGAGAGACTGACATGAGAGACTGACATGAGAGACTGAGCTGAGAGACTGAGCTGAGAGACTGAGCTGAGAGACTGAGCTGAGAGACTGAGCTGAGAGACTGAGCTGAGAGACTGAGCTGAGAGACTGAGATGAGAGACTGAGCTGAGAGACTGAGATGAGAGACTGAGATGAGAGACTGAGCTGATAGACTGAGCTAAGAGACTGACATGAGAGACTGAGCTGAGAGACTGAGCTGAGAGACTGAGCTGAGAGACTGAGCTGAGAGATTGAGCTGAAAGACTGAGATGAGAGACTGAGATGAGAGACTGAGCTGAGAGACTGAGCTGAGAGACTGAGCTGAGAGACTGAATTGAGAGACTGAGCTGAGAGACTGAGCTGAGAGACTGACCTGAGAGACTGAGCTGAGAGACTGACATGAGAGACTGAGCTGAGAGACTGAGCTAAGAGACTGACATGAGAGACTGAGCTGAGAGACTGAGCTGAGAGACTGAGCTGAGAGACTGAGCTGAGAGACTGAGCTGAGAGACTGAGCTGAGAGACTGAGCTGAGAGACTGAGATGAGAGACTGAGATGAGAGACTGAGCTGAGAGACTGAGCTGAGAGACTGAGCTGAGAGACTGAATTGAGAGACTGAGCTGAGAGAATGAGCTGAGAGACAGAGCTGAGAGACTGACATGAGAGACTGAGCTGAGAGACTGACCTGAGAGACTGAGCTGAGAGACTGAGCTGAGAGACTGAGCTGAGAGACTGACATGAGAGACTGAGCTGAGAGACTGAGCTGAGAGACTGAGCTGAGAGACTGAGCTGAGAGACTGAGCTGAGAGACTGACATGAGAGACTGAGCTGAGAGACTGAGATGAGAGACTGAGATGAGAGACTGAGCTGAGAGACTGAGCTGAGAGACTGAGCTGCGAGACTGAATTGAGAGACTGAGCTGAGAGAATGAGCTGAGAGACAGAGCTGAGAGACTGACATGAGAGACTGAGCTGAGAGACTGACCTGAGAGACTGAGCTGAGAGACTGAGCTGAGAGACTGAGCTGAGAGACTGACATGAGAGACTGAGCTGAGAGACTGAGCTGAGAGACTGAGCTGAGAGACTGAGCTGAGAGACTGAGCTGAGAGACTGAGCTGAGAGACTGACATGAGAGACTGAGCTGAGAGACTGAATTGAGAGACTGAGCTGAGAGACTGAGCTGAGAGACTGAGCTGAGAGACTGAGCTGAGAGACTGAGCTGAGAGACTGAGCTGAGAGACTGACATGAGAGACTGACATGAGAGACTGAGCTGAGAGACTGAGCTGAGAGACTGAGCTGAGAGACTGAGCTGAGAGACTGAGCTGAGAGACTGAGCTGAGAGACTGAGCTGAGAGTCTGAGCTGTCCGGATAACACCACGGGCCGAAATCAGAACCCTCGTTATATATCAGGAGTTAACTTCCAATGTAGAAGTTGGCATGGATGGCATTGTTGCTATACCTTTCCATTGCCCATCTGGATGCGTGAACCCTAGCTACGATCAGGGGTGGTAAGGTGTGCTATCCGTATGGATAAGGTCGGGCACAACATGTTCCTCATCAAGTACTCGGGGGTCAAAATGCCAGCAAAAATAATTACTATGTCATTCCTGTGAAGATTTACTAAGCGATCATGTCCATAGAAATACTGATCGTCAAAACCACTTCAGATGTATTATTCACTTAACCATAATATTCATCACGTCAGTATGTATGTACATTTACTTTTTTAAATTAGCAGTTGCGTTTCAGCTCTTGATTACCAATAATTTACATTGACATTTTGTTTTCATCCGACGAAAAAAACAAATCCGGACGATAGATTAACACGTGGGGCCACTGAACCAAAAATGCACCTGGGTCTTCAAGAAGGGCCTATAATAACATGATCCAGAAGGAATTGGGCTGATATCATGCGTATCCTCAGAATAGGAAGCATTTGAATATTTCCCCATTGACTTATAATGGGGAGGTCACGAAATTGACCCGACCTTAGGTCCCCGATATCAATAATCCGAAATATACGAATTGTAGATACCTTATGAAATCCTGTAAGTACGAAATAGATCGGCCAAAAACTGTGGCTGTGGTACGACCGCACACTTTTTGGAGGTGGGGTCACGTGACCTGGCCTGGTGACCTGACCTGAGATGACCCGTGGTCAAGAATTTTACAATATGTGGGCAATTGATGCCTTAACAGCTGTGCCAAAAACGGCGGCCCTGTGCGCCGCTGTTTTTTTCGCTAGTCTCAAAAACCTTAGGGAGGGCGTCTAAACGCCCCCCCCCCCCCCCCGACACGGCGCTGGAAATCCGGACGATAGATTCCTCGGAGCCGGGGCCATTTTCTAGTGCTAGTTCATTTTCAATGGACGTCTATCGTCAGGACAACATATTTGGTTGTCTTGGGACCCCACCCTCTAACTCGGAACCTAAAAGGGCTAGACAGACGCAGAACAAGCGTTCAAAAGCTCTCGATAAGCACATTCGAAGGTACTTCAGATGTTTTCCTCAAGTCAATATGGAGGTCACCAGAGGTCATCAAAGGTCAGATATTGAAGTTGTAGGACTTCGATCCAGAAACCCCCAGATATCACAGGAACTATGATAGCTAGGAACAAATGTAAAAAACAGTGGAAAGCTCTTGAAAAATTAAATCGTTGAAGTGTCCTCGAATTTGTGCTCAGGTAAATTCTATAGGCTCCAGAGCTCAACAAATGTCAAAAAGGCTATTAAAAAAACAGTTTATCACAAATATATTTTTACCTAACAGCGACAAGACACAAATGTTGACGCCATCGTGCTTGTCTCGTCAAGACGCTTCGACTCATATTAGTGTTGACCAGGTCAGGTCAACTTACAAATGTGATCTCAGGTCAAGGTCAAGTGGTGGTGACCCAAGTAGGTCATGTTGCATATGGGAAGACATGCCGCGACGAGATAAACACATTGGTGTCGGTTTCATTTCTCTATCGTCATTATGCCGAGAGTTATTTACATAAAACTGTTGGTGACTTCGAATGACCTCGGCTGACTCTCTAGGGTCACTGAACAAAAATGGCACCTAGTTCATCAAGAATGGCCTACAATAACATGATACATAATGAATTAGACTGCTATCTTGCGTCTCCTTAGAATAGGAAGCATTTGAATATTTCCCCTTTGACTTATAATGGGGAGGTCACGAAATTAAACCGACCTTAGGTCGCTGATATTAAAAATCCAAGATAAACAAATTGTAGATATATGTCACCGTATGTAATCCTGTAAGTGTAAAACCGATCATCCAAAACTGTGACTGTGGTACGACCACAAGTTGTTTTGGGAGGTGGAGTCACGTGACCTCGTCTGGTGACCTGACCTAAGATGACCCGGTGATTTTTGTTACATAATGTGGACAATTGATGCACAAACAGTTGTGCTAAAAATGGTGGCGCTGTGCGTCGCCGTTTTTCCGCTATCCGCGAAAAACCTGAGGGAGGTGTGAGCATGCAGCCAGGTGTTAGGGTATTCATGTGAAGTAAAACAAATGCCCCCAGCTGTGCTGGGGTCATTTTTGTATGTGCCACTTTTGGTCGGGGCCACTCAAAGCACTTTTATGGCCCCTGACCTCCATCCTCCTGACACACACACACACACACACACACACACACACACACACACACACACACACACACACACACACACACACACACACACACACACACACACACACACACACACACACACACACACACACACACACACACACACACACACACACACACACACACACACACACACACACACACACACACACACACACACACACACACACACACACACACACACACACACACACACACACACACACACACACACACACACACACACACACACACACACACACACACACACACACACACACACGCACACGCACACGCACACGCACACGCACACGCACACACGCACACACGCACACGCATACGCACACGCACACGCACACACGCACACACGCACACACGCACACACGCACACACGCACACACGCACACACGCACACACGCACACACGCACACACGCACACACGCACACACGCACACACGCACACACGCACACACGCACACACGCACACACGCACACACGCACACACGCACACACGCACACACGCACACACGCACACACGCACACACGCACACACGCACACACGCACACACGCACACACGCACACACGCACACACGCACACACGCACACACGCACACACGCACACACGCACACACGCACACACGCACACACGCACACACGCACACACGCACACACGCACACACGCACACACGCACGCACGCACGCACGCACGCACGCACGCACGCACGCACGCACGCACGCACGCACGCACGCACGCACGCACGCACGCACGCACGCACGCACGCACGCACGCACGCACGCACGCACGCACGCACATTGTTTTTGCTCGGTCGAGGACCTATCCATAACCAAATCAGTAATTCATCCTTATCCATCTGCAAGACATCTCTATCCATATATACCCATTCCCAAGGCTTTTGTATCCATCCAACCATATACATCCGGAAGTTATCTGGTGAAGATTCAATCCATCCAAATCAATCCGGTCCACGGATATCCGTGGATATTCCATTTCATCCATTCCATCCATTTCGATCTCCAATTTTCAGTGTTCTTTCTCACAGGAGTAAGAATGTAATACAAATGATAATCTGAAATACATGTAATCTCTAGGTATACCGAATAAAAGCCGATTTTCTGTCTTTTATCCCGACGGTGCAGTGCTGAGCTAAACTACAATCGGCTTATATACCTTACTATTACATCCCACAAACCTTATCTCAGGAGAGGGGCGATTTCCAATTTTCTGTTAGCTGGCGGAAATCTCCAATAATGAACGGCGAGTAATTTTTGGAGACACTAAAGGCGATGCGTTTTTCTCAGCAAGACAATGAACTAATATCGACCAAATGCACATATGTATTGCATCCTTTGCAGCGTACCATGATAGAGATCAAGCCATATCGGTAGGTAAGTATACAGGCAGCGAGAGCCAAACGACTTGAATCCATCTTTTTAGGATGAGTTATTCAGGAGAACTTCCAAATGGCTACGTGGGTGGACAAATTCTCCGCACATGAGAAGGCATCGTCCATTACTCCAAGCTTGTGTTGCTTTCAGCATCTACTTTTCCTGGCTGCATCTTTAGAACTAAAGAGAGACAAAAATGGAAAAGAAAAGCCCTCCACAAATAATGATCCCTGAGGATTTGCCGATTGCGTCCAGGAATCGTTCCAAGCCGCGTGCGTGCGTCATCTTATTAACGTCAAATGCCAGTCCGAGACATCTACAGCGATTCTCCAGGCGACTTCAAAGAACCACGAGCGTCGGGCTCCCATCCTGATGTCGAGTAACCTAATTAGCTGCTCGTCTTTTGGTATCGCGTTTCAACTCACAGTTTCTCTCGTTGGAATGCATGGGGAATAGGGAAATACATACATACGAAGAATAAGTCACTTATTCAGTAACAAAGGCTAATATGATCCAATAGTGTAATATAATGCCGGGTTCGTTGATATGATCAAAAACAGCTGTGTATTCAGCGAATTGACGTGTTTGTCACGCGTCCAGCCCCACTGACAGATCTACAGAACTTCTTTATATATCCTCCGTTATATACTGTTGGTGCTTTCATGTCCCCCTATCTTGTCTGCCTTCTGTTCACGTTGAGACCTTTGAGAACTTCCGCACCTTCAAAATACCCTTTGAATTATAAACATAGTTAACAATACCTAAGAAACATCATAAGGTTAGCAATGAAGGGCATATGTGCTGTTAGTTTTCGGGCATTTGGTGCTTCAATTTTGTATTTAAAATGGAACTAAGTGAGTTGTAAAAATAAGATAACTAAAAAATGGACTTTAAAGTTAACAAATGCTAATTTGTTTACCAAATTTTGAGGATGTATCACTGTGACCCCTATAACTGCATACCATGTGGTACGAGTGTATGCAGTGCTGAGTGCCGGCCGGCTAATTTTCCGTTTCACAGCCTCTACCCTGTATGGGTTCAGATGTTCGTTAAACATCACTATATAGCCCACCACTGCAACGTTCTTGCCGTATTAAGCCCGCGAGACGATTTCATTTGAGAATTTCTCAGACCATGAAGCGTTGCCCACGCTTTTAAATATTCACTAAGTAGGCATACTTCCAGACAGTGTGCAATGAGCCCGGCTTTTCTGATGGCGTTTAACGGAAACGGTGCATTTTCAGCCGGGTTCGATGTTGACTGAGCGTGGCAGAGCTGGTCAATAGCGGACAGGGCCTATCATTGCCGCTGCCCCGACATGCATAAATGATGTTCAATTTCCATGGCTCGCTGCTGAGGATCGATTGCCATGAGTACCAGTTGCTGGGGATTGTCATGAGTACTAGTTGCTGGGGATTGCCATGAGTATCAGTTGCTGGGGATTGCCATGAGTACCAGTTGCTGGGGATTGCCATGAGTACTAGTTGCTGGGGATTTCCATGAGTACTACATAGTTGCTGGGGATTGCCATGAGTACTAGTTGCTGGGGATTGCCATGAGTAACAGTTGCTGGGGATTGCCATGAGTACCAGTTGCTGGGGATTGCCATGAGTACTAGTTGCTGGTGATTTATGTAGTTGGCTGACGACATCTCACTGGATTGCCATGAGTACCAGTTGCTGGGGATTGCCATGAGTACTAGTTGCTGGGGATTTCCATGAGTACTACATAGTTGCTGGGGATTGCCATGAGTACTAGTTGCTGGGGATTGCCATGAGTAACAGTTGCTGGGGATTGCCATGAGTAACAGTTTCTGGGGATTGCCATGAGTACCAGTTGCTGGGGATTGCCATGAGTACTAGTTGCTGGTGATTTATGTAGTTGGCTGACGACATCTCACTGGATTGCCATGAGTACCAGTTGCTGGGATGCATGTAACAGTTGGCTGACGACATCTCACTGGATTGCCATGAGTACCAGTTGCTGGGATTCATGTAACAGTTGGCTGACGACATCTCACCGGATTGCCATGAGTACCAGTTGCTGGGGATTGCCATGAGTACCAGTTGCTGGGGATTGCCATGAGTATCAGTTGCTGGGATTGCCATGAGTATCAGTTGCTGGGGATTGCCATGAGTACCAGTTGCTGGGGATTGCCATGAGTACTAGTTGCTGGGGATTTCCATGAGCACTAGTTGCTGGGGATTGCCATGAGTAACAGTTGCTGGGGATTGCCATGAGTAACAGTTGCTGGGGATTGCCATGAGTACCAGTTGCTGGGGATTGCCATGAGTACTAGTTGCTGGGGATTCATGTAACAGTTGGCTGATGACATCTCACTGGATTGCCATGAGTACCAGTTGCTGGGGATTCATGTAATAGTTGGCTGACGACATCTCACTGGATTGTCATGAGTACCAATTGCTGGGGATTCATGTAACAGTTGGCTGACGACATCTCACTGGATTGCCATGAGTACCAGTTGCTGGGGATTCATGTAACAGTTGGCTGACGACATCTCACTGGATTGTCATGAGTACCAGTTGCTGGGGATTCATGTAACAGTTGGCTGACGACATCTCACTGGATTGTCATGAGTACCAGTTGCTGGGGATTCATGTAACAGTTGGCTGACGACATCTCACTGGATTGCCATGAGTACCAGTTGCTGGGATTCATGTAACAGTTGGCTGACGAAATCTCACTGGATTGCCATGAGTACCAGTTGCTGGGGATTCATGTAACAGTTGGCTGACGACATCTCACTGGATTGTCATGAGTACCAGTTGCTGGGGATTCATGTAACAGTTGGCTGACGACATCTCACTGGATTGCCATGAGTACCAGTTGCTGGGGATTCATGTAACAGTTGGCTGACGACATCTCACTGGATTGTCATGAGTACCAGTTGCTGGGGATTCATGTAACAGTTGGCTGACGACATCTCACTGGATTGTCATGAGTACCAGTTGCTGGGGATTCATGTAACAGTTGGCTGACGACATCTCACTGGATTGTCATGAGTACCAGTTGCTGGGGATTCATGTAACAGTTGGCTGACGACATCTCACTGGATTGTCATGAGTACCAGTTGCTGGGGATTCATGTAACAGTTGGCTGACGACATCTCACTGGATTGCCATGAGTACCAGTTGCTGGGGATTCATGTAACAGTTGGCTGACGACATCTCACTGGATTGTCATGAGTACCAGTTGCTGGGGATTCATGTAACAGTTGGCTGACGACATCTCACTGGATTGCCATGAGTACCAGTTGCTGGGGATTTATGCAGTTGGCTGACGAGATCTCATTGATCTGACGCCGCCGCGGTCACGCAGTGACATATACGCTCGCAACGGTGCAACGCCTGTCGTTTCTTTTTTATTAACCTAGTTCGAACCTTTTTTAATATGTTTATTTGCTCAAAGGCCAGAGCCCTTTGCTAGG
>JAXIVJ010014213.1:0-30000 GCA_036785665.1 Chirona hameri | reverse complement strand
TGGGAACTATTGTTCACACATTTATTCTTATCGTTGTTCTTACCTAAATCGTTTGTATAACTTTTGTTCTTTTTAAGCGTTTTGTTAATGTACTGTGTAATCGTGTGTCACTGTGTGCTTGATGGCTTTTCGACTTGAGCTCTAAGTGGGCAAATGCCTGTCGCTCATTATAAACAAATAAATAAATAAATCCCGGCAGGCGCTGGACCTTCCAGCCACCGCCAGGCGCGGGGGGGGGGCTACCCTTTACTTTTTCAGCAATAAGGTCAGAAAGCCGTGCAATACAAGCACACAATTTGGCGCACACATTTTTTAGTATCTAGAGCACATTCTGTCAAAATTTTATGCAAATCCGAGGTCAGGTCAGGTCACAATGATGTTACAAACGAAATCATAGAATCGCGATTTGTCGTCATATGCTTTCTTTACAGCGACTACATTTTTTAGCTTCCAAGGCGCGTTTTGAGAGTTATCGGCTTGAAACTTGGCATGCATATTCACTTAATAGCTTTCTTCTATATATATTCTGTTTTTTTTTAATTCTGAAGACTATTTGCAAATATTTCAAGAAAATGTTTTAGTTCAAAAGTTCCTATATTTTGTAAAAGTCCATATTTTTAATTGTTGAATTCCCAGTTCGATAGAACAATCAATATTAAGTGGAATTAATCTATAACAAACAAATATCCCTTCAGAACCGTTCGTCTTACGCGAAGCGAATTTCTGACAAACCGGCAAACTTTATGTCACTATAACCTGGACCTTACCTCTGACTTGCAATAACTGTTATCAGTATATGCTCTGAATACTCAAGAATGTGTTTGCCGAGTTTCGTGCTTTATTGCACGACGTTCTAACAATATTGCTGAAAGAGTAAGGGACTTTAAAGAGCCCCTGCCCCCCCCCTATCACCTGACCGGGAGGTCCAGTGTCAACCGGGTTAACGAAATAAATTAAGCATGACAAATACCTGTTAGAAACGGTTACTTGGTGTACCGGATGGGGGCAGCGTCCCCATCTTCTTCTGCAAGAACTGCAGAGAACTGAAAAGTACGTATAAGTCATTAATTGGAAAGGTCATCCGGGTAATCGAAACACGTTCTTCTTGAGTATGACTTGAGTAATGATTAATCACATATACATTGACCGTGAAGCATGATTTCCTATCACACTTACTGTTGAGAGTTCACACCTTTTTATCCTCATTTTCAGTCCAAAAGGGAAAACTGATTCATTTTAGGTCAAACTACTTAAATTAGAACAATCATATTTAACGTGGTAATTCAAACTCATATAGCAAGTTAGGTGTCAAACACAGCTTTGTCAAAAATCGCTGACAGATTTAGTAAAATTCGCCTGAAACTCATTGGAATTTGCGTCATCGATGTCGTTGCCAATTTCAATAAACGTTCTTATTACAGCTAGCCAGAAACACTATTTCAATACACTAAGGTACCTATTCAACTCAAGTTTTTGCATTTAGCAAAATCTTTCGATGTTGATTTTTATTCGAACCTATCATCCGCCTATACAGTAAAGGCAACTTAAAAAATACATTCTAGTCAGTTTAAGCGCACTTCTGATTTGAAAATGCATTAAACATCATTATTTTAAGGTGAATCATTTCCTTTAAGCCCAAGGCCTTATATACTAAACCATGTTAAAATGTTGTTACGTCATATAACAACATCTTTATCAACGACATTTATCATATACGGCCAGAATAGCTTCAATTTCATTAGTAATATATTCGAGTACAATCGAATATAGATTCATTCAGAATGATAACGTCAGGAGGTTCCCTCAGGCGAAGTAAAATGCTTTACAGGTACTGCAGAATGGAAGGACGAGTTGACGCACTGTGAAACAAAGAAGACATTTGCTTTGTGATCGATAGTTATCTTTGATCAGATTACAACAGTAACTAATAATGTATCCTCCCTCGTTTCAGAGCTTATGCTACATCAGTTGAGCCCCTACCAACCAAAAACCGATATGAAGTAATTGATTTGAACACACCGTGACTGCTACAAGCGACGCCATCTGATAAATTGAAATGTTAGAGAAGAAGAAAAAAATTGTACGCGTGTCCCAGGAAAAATCACAGTTCATTATGTCTACTAATCACCAAATAAAACATTGAGACGCATATGTCTACTATCTCGATACAACTTTGCACGTCTCCATCGAAGAATCGCCATATAACCTCTCATGATCCTCAAATGAATATCGTTTTTATTCTGTTTCGGTGGACCTCTGTTGCCAAGTCCACCTAAATCATTACATGTCTGGTCATCGTAATTTTAAACTGCACACAGCACTGTTTGCTGACGAGGCGAAATATCAACTCAAACGAATGCCATCGAAACATAGGTGAAATTACATGAGATCACCGTAGCCCACACGACAGCTGTATCAAACAATTGTCCAACTTATTGTCACTCACCTCCCTTGGAGCCTTCTGTTGGAGGATCCCCCGGCGGAAGCCTCTCCCCGCACCGCTCGGATCCAGCGGCAGCTGCTGTTGAGGAGAGGTCATGTGTAATGTGTATGATATAATCAAATCAATGTGCTGGCTCTTTGCAATACAAAATGATAACACGCCCCAGGCATATGTGTATCACGTCACCAAATAATCAAGTGGAAGAGACTTCTTCAAAACGTGTCTCTGCGTGAGCATGCATGTTTCCATGGAAGCATATCTCTATAACCATTCCTGATTGAACGTCGTTTTTATTCTGTTTCGGTGGACATCTATTGCCAAGTCCACCTAAATCATTAAATGCCTGGTCACCATAACTTTAAAACGCACTCATCATTTGTTGCTGACGAGACGAAATATCAAACTAAAACGAATGCCATCGTAACATAGGTGAAATTCCATGGGGTCACCGTAGCCCACACGATAGCTGTATCAAACAATTGTCCAACTTATTGTCACTCACCTCCCTTGGAGTCATCTGTTGGAGGGTCCCCCGGCGGAAGCCACTCCCCGCACCGCTCGGATCCAGCGCCAGCTTCTGTTGAGGAGAGGTCATGTGTATTAGATATAAGCAATTCAAGGTGCTGGCTCTTTGCAATAAAAATTATAACACGCCCCAGGCATATGTGTATCACGTCACCAAATAATCAAGTGGAAGAGACTTCTTCAAAAGTTTCTCTGCGTGAGCATGCATGTTTCCATGGAAGCATATCTATATAACCATTCCTGATTGAACGTCGTTTTTATTCTGTTTCAGTGGACATCTATTGTCAAGTCCACCTAAATCAATAAATGTCTGGTCATCGTAATTTTAAATTGCACACAGCATTGCTTGCTGACGAGACAAAATATCAAACTCAAACGAATGCCATCGAAACATAGGTGAAATTCCATGGGGTCACAGTAGCCCACACGACAGCTGTATCAAACAATTGTCCAACTTATTGTCACTCACCTCCCTTGGAGTCATCTGTTGGAGGATCCCCCGGCGGAAGCCACTCCCCG
Organism: Chirona hameri; assembly: GCA_036785665.1. NCBI lineage: Eukaryota > Metazoa > Arthropoda > Thecostraca > Balanomorpha > Balanidae > Chirona > Chirona hameri. Next base: position 26,513 of record JAXIVJ010014213.1, on the reverse strand, counting down.
CACCGCTCGGATCCAGCGACAGCTGCTGATGAGGAGAGGACATGTGTATGAGATATAATCAAATCAAGGTGCTGGCTCTTGGCAATACAAAATGATAACACGCCCCAGGCATATGTGTATCATGTCACACAAAAAAAATCAAGTGGAAGAGACTTCTTCAAAACGTTTCGCTGCGTGAGCATGCATGTTTCCATGGAAGCATATCTCTATAACCATTCCTGATTGAACATCGTTTTTATTCTGTTTCGGTGGACATCTATTGCCAAGTCCACCTACATCATTAAATGTCTGGTCATCGTAATTTTAAACTGCACACAGCATTACTTGCTGACGAGACAAAATATCAAACTCAAACGAATGCCATCGAAGCATAGGTGAAATTCCATGGGGTCACCGTAGCCCGCACGACAGCTGTATCAAACAATTGTCCAACTTATTGTCACTCACCTCCCTTGGAGCATTCTGTTGGAGGGTCCCCCGGCGGAAGCCACTTCCCGCACCGCTCGGATCCAGCGCCAGCTGCTGATGAGGAGAGGCCATGTATATGAGATATAAGCAAATCAAGGTGCTGGCTCAAGGGGGAACATCATCCTCACGACTCGGGGACCGTCCCTTCACGAGTTGGGGACCGTCCCCTGACGAGTCGAGGTCCTTCCTCTCACGAGTCGGGTACCCTCCTTCTCACGAGCCTCTTCACAAAACAAAACGGAAAATTGAACAAGAAGATATTTCAGTTTTGTTCCTCCTTTTTATCCTCAGGATAGGCCCGTCCGGTATATTTGTTTGCTCCCCGTTTTCCGGGACCGGTGGTCACCGACCACCGGTATGTGAAGGCCTCTGAGCCTCCCCCGGCGAAGGTGGCGCTTAGGTGGCTTAGGGGTGTATGTACCTGGGTTTATTGCCCGGGCGCGCCCTATCCACTGCGATCATCCAGTCGGTAGCCGGCTCGGACCAATGTCTCCCCTATCCTTATATCCCAATGCTCTGCAATGGTTCGTAGTGCCCGGAAGGGCCCTCAACTAAACCAAACTATACAATGTAATGCTTACCTCCGAGGAATGCATCAATCAGGATGGGACTAAGGTTTGACCGTGGCTCCCACGTCACATCACTGCAACAAAGGGTCGAGGAATTATAGGACGTCACCTGAGCAATGAGCATATTATTACGAATGCTCCTGAATGGATGACGGGGACACGTAGCTAGGGATCAAGCTAGGCAAAGCATCAAGCTGCATCAAGCTGTACGTCGTTAAGGGTATAAGCTCAATGTAATACATGAAGCGAATGATTAACATATGAAAGGATAACCATATATAAATGAATACAAATATAATATTTTTGCATGCAATGCTAATAAAGGCATGCTTCATCAAAGCAATACATCAAAAGTGGGCCGCAAATAACAGCAGAGACAAGAGGAACTTAAGAACAAAATATTGGAACAGTTATATCATACTCATCACATCTGATAACATTTTCTCTGAAGTTGAGAACATGGACCAAAAGGATAATCAAATGGAAAATTGAATATTTTAATGTGAGCGAGGATGGATGACATCATGATTATTAAAATGTAGGAAAAGATGATCTTATACATGTCAATAATTATATTATTTGGATAAATATTATAATAAAGGAAAAACTTACGGGTAACCCTGCCATTTTATTTGGAATTTGTCCAGTGCGACGTCATGGGACAGGATTTTCTCTACAAAAAAATACTCCTGGAATAGAGGACCATGTCATATATTGATACCTTATGTACCAATACATATACGATCATCTACACAAATATTGCATCAATTCCTGCATAGGTATGGTATGTGTGAAAGAATGTTCACGTTTACGTTGTCTGTAGTGGGTGGCTATTATGTAACGCACTGCATATATTGGTGTACACACGTGGGATTGCTCAACTCCAGTCACCGATGGTGGAAACCTGTCCTCAATATCATTTAGCTTGAATTTGCGCCTGTGACCGCTGAATAGGAAGAATCAACATAAAATAGCTTACATCTCATTTAAGCGTTTGACCATTGCAGAGCCATTGTGTATATATTATATTGTTATTAAAGCTAACAAAGTCACACTTACCTCAACGCTTTTCCGCGCCCTCTTTCGATGGCTTAGACAACTCTGCTTCTGCGAAGGGTGGAAATGACACTATTAGTAACTATGAACATGATTCTCGTGTTCTCATTGCTTTGTGAAATGTGCATGCATCACATTAACCCTCGCCGGCACAGGGGGGGGGGGGGGTGATGCGACCCCTCCCCTACGGTTTTTTTCGCGAATATCTCTCGTTTCGCCGCGCTGCGTGCGGATAAATTTTTGCTTCCTTAGTATTAATCAATTTTACACTTACCCTGAAAATATCATGACACTACCTTCATTGTCCCGTGACCTATGACGTCATTATCAAGGTCATGTCAGGCGTAAAATGCCTTACCGGGGCGTTTCAAGGCCTGTAACACGCAAACATCAACGTTTTTGCTCATTACAAGTGTTTCAAATGCTATCTCCGGTGGATATACATGTGACCCAAGGGGTTCGCAACCTTTCGGAGGTCAATCGGGGTCAACCGAGGTTATTGACCTCTGATGACTTTCTGTACCATTTTTTCTAGTTTTGATGCTTTCTAGGGTGTTTTTATGCGCTGATTTAGAATTTAGCATCCATTTGGGACTCATACGGATGTAAGTAAATGATAATCTTTGAAATTTGACCTGAGGTCATTGACCCGATATTACCTTTTTTGACCTCGTGACCTTTGACCTTTATAAAAAGCCATTTTAGACTCCGAACGCATTGAATCGTGTTCTTGGGTAGAGTTTTAAACGATTTCAAAGGTGGTGCCACTCTTTGTGACCTCATGGCCTGACCTGGCCTGGCCTGGACCCAATTTTGGTGGTGATGTGCGTAATTTATCAAAGAACAACAATGCAAAATTACATAGTGCTATCATTCGCCGTTTCTGAGCTATCTTGGAAAAACCGCGGGGGGGGGGGTCAAAAAGACCCACACCATAGCAAAGATTAAAGGGACACTCTCATCTTCACAAAAGTTGTATGATATGCATAAATTGTATGCCAAAATGATAGGCACGTGCACTGGTCCGTCGGTATTTTTTCTTTAAAAAAAATCCATATCTTGAAAGATATTGACCTTTTTAACTTTTGGGTTTTTGACGTAATTTAAGGATAAACATTTCATCTGCTGTTATGATCGTATTTTGTGGCGCACGAATTCAGCTTATTATCGCTATTCAAAGATGCGTTCAAGTCTAACGTTTCGAAACGTTTTTACGAATCGACAAAGCGAGGAAACGTCATTGCCAAATAAGGGTCTTTACTAGTCTTTATTTTTAAGACATATGTCAACTTTTTAATTAAATATTTTTCGCAAAGAGGGCACTGTCGGTGCTTTGACTAATACAAAACTGAATTGATATGGCTATCACGTAAATTGTATGTCTCAAAGACTCAACTAAAAACTTACGTTAAGGTGGGAGTGTCACTTTAATAGAACCTTCTGAAACTCATCCAATGTGGGCATTGTAAAACCGCAGCATTTTTAATGTTATCCCTACCCTGTTGAGTTTGACCATGACATCATGTGGACTATGGCTACAATTTTCACAAATGGCGCAGAACAACACAGTTATATTTACATTCTTATATTTGGATCCATAGTGTTTATTTGTGAAGAAAAAAACACACAGACACACATAAAATGCAACGCAACACCTCCTCTATGACCGTGCACCTCCCCGCTGCGATGACAGCTTCCCCGATGGGGCACCTCAAACATTCCGCCGACCCGGAACACCCCACAGGCCCGGGACATTTCTCCGAATACGAAAAAAGAATCAAGCATTGTTTTTATATACTATCATATATCCTTGGCAGAGGCATTGTGGCAAAGACATTGTGAGCAAATTTCGACCCCGGTAAGCTTATTTCCCTAACCACAGCTTCAGCAGGACTCTTATTCCCAGACTAATGATATATAAAAACAGGTAGCCTTCGCTCAATAACAATTGTGATAAGCACTCGCCTTTCTCTTCATGCTGTCCTCTTCCGTGCCCGTGTCTTCTTCTTTTCACTTCCGTCTTCTTCCTTCGCGTGCGCACTTCCACAACAGCACCGTACAGAATGGCGCAAATGCGCCCGTTGTCAACCGGCTCGGCTTGTTGGTTGTCATGGTAACGCCAAAGCCCGCGATTCCGAGCGTCCCGCCACGTGGTGGTGAAGCGAGGAACTACAACTCGCTAAGAAACTATTCGCGGAATATTAATTATGCGTGGGTGGACATCTACTCGTGTCCACTCAAAAATTTCAAGAGTGATTCGTTCAAGTAGTCCACTGAAGTGCAAGAATACACCGTTAATTTAGGTGGACACTTGATGTCCACCTAAAATAATTGTGTCCACCTAAGCCCCTTAAAATGTACTTTCGAGTCCACCGAACCTTAATCTAGGAGTACATGCGCCAGAATTGACTACTGGGGTGACGTAGAAAGGGTTTCTGGACACGTTACGGAGATAGGGATAACACCCCCCTGCCAGTGTCCATAATATCCATACCTTGTAAAACTGCCTGTTGGGTCCTCATCGCCACAAGGCATAAATACAACCGAGTACAGTTGTTTTTCAGCCTCAAGAAGTCCGTAATTTATTCATTGTTGTCCGTTGCCCGTTGGAAATATGTTGGTAGACTGTGCCGCAATACTTTCTGCTTTCCGGCACAGTATACCATGTTGTTTCCTGTTCCACCGACCGGATTCCACCAGCGATGTATTATGCGATGGAGACAGGGGCGTAGGAACTATGTTCAAGTTGGGGGGGGGGGGGGGGGCAGGAGGCATTCTGAAGTCGATTCTTTCCATGCAACGCCCATAGGCATAATGTTAAAATCCAAAATGTTGGAGGGGGGGGGGGGGGGGGGGGGGCGGCGGGCGGGCGGCTGCCCCCCTGCCCCCTGTTCCTACGCCTATGGATGGAGAGGTAGATGAAATCAACAAATGGTCCATAAAATGATACTTCAACTTAGAATAAGAATATAAGGTTGAGATGGCGCCACCATTTAGGAAGGGGAAATGGATATGCCAGAGTGTGAAAGGTCAAGGTGTTAACTGCTTGTCTTAGGAGAGGAGCCTGAGGTAAAGCTTTAGATAACGCCATCACACTGGTCTGGCAAATGAAGAACAAATATACACATAACAGATAGAAACACAAATGTCAAACGAAAAGGAATCCAGGCTCCCGACGGCACTGCTCTGTTCGAGACAGCCGTCGGAAGCAGACGCGGCCGCTCTCTGTGCGAGACAGCCGTCGGCAGTGGACGCGGCCGTTCTCTGTGCGAGACAGCCGTCGGCAGTGGACGCGGTCGCTCTCTGTTCGAGACAGCTGTCGGAAGCAGACGCGGCCGCTCTCTGTGCGAGACAGCCGTCGGCAGTGGACGCGGCCGTTCCCTGTGCGAGACAGCCGTCGGAAGCAGACGCGGCCGTTCTCTGTGCGAGACAGCCGTCGGCAGTGGACGCGGCCGTTCTCTGTGCGAGACAGCCGTCGGCAGTGGACGCGGCCGTTCTCTGTGCGAGACAGCCGTCAGAAGCGGACGCGGCCATTGTGAGAGAGCTACCAGAGCCAGGTGGCCGCCGCCGGCCCTGGTGGTGTTGCTGCTCCTGGTCCGATCCCATCCGGCACCACACGGCTGTACCTATTGTTCTGACCGCGCCGTCTCCTGTCTGTCCGCAGCGCCAACAACCAGATGGAGAACGCCGTGACGCCGGTGTACCTGGCGGCGCAGGAGGGACACCTGGACGTGCTGAGGTACCTGGTGGACGAACAGGGCGGCTCGCTCACCCTGCCCGCCAAGGACGGCATGGCACCCGTCCACGCCTGCGCTCAGATGGGTTGCCTCAGCTGCCTCAAATGGATGGTGAGTAGGGCGAAAATGAACTACATCCGTTGACGGTTGCTTTCAATGTAGGTAAGTAAACTGGAAATTATCTCCCGAGACTATCGGTATCCTTTCCGAACCACGGCTTTATCAGTTTATCATGTCGGATGATGAGCCTTTTAGACTGTCATTACATGAATGACGTTAATTGCTGTCGTCGTCGGATGACTCTCATTGACTCCATAATGAGGGACTCGAGTCAGGGAACCGTGAAATTGCTCACCTGACGCCGGGGCCGGCACATGGTGATTCGTTGTCAGCTCGAGTTTGGGAGCTTTGACATGGTTTGTGTTTGGATTATGTTAACAACATACCAACATTCAAGCGGGCTCCAATCAACCGTCAGGCTATAACGACAAGAAAGGCTATTTGAAACGTCACTTATTCGTATGTTTAAACCTAACTATCCTGAATAAGCTATAGTTTTTCCTCGCTTAAGTGCAGAGGCAACACAACTCTTGGAATGATGCTGGTGAAAGTTGTTTAATGCACGGCGTAATTGCATCTCGTCCACTAACCTCAAATGTTTCGGCCTGTGTGTTCAACCATGCATGACAATGGCTATTTAGAGATAGCGATGAAGGATGCGATAATAACCCTCTGGCATACTCTGAATATCTCTCTGGACAACAGATAACCCATCCTCATGTAGAGGCAAGTTATGCATACGTTGGTAGGCTTTAGTTGGTGTGTGTACCTACTTCTCTGCGGAGAAGCTGAGTCTCCAAATGTGACCGAGAAAAACCATAGATAGCAACATACCTTATTGAATGTCTCACATGTGATACGTGTGTGCGAGTTATTCAAGTCACCAGGCTTCGTACGAATGTATACATTAGTGAATTAACATATATTGAATTAACTATAGTTAATTCACTAAGCCTGTACAGTGTACAACTCATTTGTATCGCTTAAACCTGTTCATTTATTTTCCTGCCGTCTGTCCGTCTGTCCGTCTGTCCGTCTGTCCGTCTGTCCGTCTGTCCGTCTGTCCGTCTGTCCGTCTGTCCGTCTGTCCGTCTGTCCGTCTGTCCGTCTGTCCGTCTGTCCGTCTGTCCGTCTGTCCGTCTGTCCGTCTGTCCGTCTGTCCGTCTGTCCGTCTGTCCGTCTGTCCGTCTGTCCGTCTGTCCGTCTGTCCGTCTGTCCGTCTGTCCGTCTGTCCGTCTGTCCGTCTGTCCGTCTGTCCGTCTGTCCGTCTGTCCGTCTGTCCGTCTGTCCGTCTGTCCGTCTGTCCGTCTGTCCGTCTGTCCGTCTGTCCGTCTGTCCGTCTGTCCGTCTGTCCGTCTGTCCGTCTGTCCGTCTGTCCGTCTGTCCGTCTGTCCGTCTGTCCGTCTGTCCGTCTGTCCGTCTGTCCGTCTGTCCGTCTGTCCGTCTGTCCGTCTGTCCGTCTGTCCGTCTGTCCGTCTGTCCGTCTGTCCGTCTGTCCGTCTGTCCGTCTGTCCGTCTGTCCGTCTGTCCGTCTGTCCGTCTGTCCGTCTGTCCGTCTGTCCGTCTGTCCGTCTGTCCGTCTGTCCGTCTGTCCGTCTGTCCGTCTGTCCGTCTGTCCGTCTGTCCGTCTGCCCGTCTGCCCGTCTGCCCGTCTGCCCGTCTGCACGTCTGCCCGTCTGTCCGTCTGTCCGTCTGTCCGTCTGTCCGTCTGTCCGTCTGTCCGTCTGTCCGTCTGTCCGTCTGTCCGTCCGTGCCGGAGCGCTGAGACAGGGAGGTACCGGGACCGTTCGAATCTCAATTGACTGTGGCCATCGACCATAAACGCTGATCATATTTCTTATAGACGGCGACAGGTGCTACGAAGCAGGCTGAGCTCGTACGTAACGAACCGCGCCAACATAATCACTGGGACCGGACCGGCAGAAATGCAGCACGATCGACACATAGGTCAATCACCGATATGTTGTACCAGTAGAGGTCGAGAGTAGGTCGGCGGTAAAAACGGGATCCATTAGCCGAGAAAAAAATATTGGCAAATTATGCGATATAGCTGGTTCAGAATAGTCAGACACAAAAATGCATCCAAATTTATAGAAGATTAATGCATCAACACCTTTGTTATGACGCCAAACACACATTTCTATTGCATCGACAAACGTTTATAATTTGACATGACCTGTCAAGTTATCAATGACTACCAGGACAACAAGTCCGACTTTCTTTCATCAAAATTTGCAGATCAATGCTGTCTGAAACGGTCACGTATGCCTATCGGAACTATCGCCTCGATCTGATGCAAATACATATTCATCCCTTCAAGAAATAGTTGCGAAGTAAACTTGGTCAAAGTGCGGCGATTGCCGAAGCCTATTTCGCACGTCACCGTTCGGTCGCATACCATTTGCCAAACAACCCGGACCGCAGTGCAGTCAAACAGTTGCAGTAGGCGGGAGACCGCCAATGAACCCGGACCGCAGTGCAGTCAAGCAGTTGCAGTAGGCGGGAGACCGTTGCTGTACCGCCTGTTTGTGGAGTGCTTGACGCATAGCGGGGTGACAGCAGCGGTCAGTTGGAGGCCGTAGAAACGGTCATACCGAGATTCGGCACTGATGGTCTTTCACTGTCCTGCCCGCCTGCTCCGTGCCTTTCGAGACCCCCTGCTGGCACGGAAGCGAAGCGGCACCACCTCAGCCGGCCAGAGTTGCGGTCTCAGCGCATATCACATCCGTGTTGACCTACCGTCTCAGGCGGACAGTGCTGCCGTCCTGCTGGTCACAGTTGACCTACCGTCTCAGGCGGACAGTCCTGCAGTCCCGCTGGTCACAGCTGACCTACCGTCTCAGGCGGACAGTGCTGCCGTCCTGCTGGTCACAGCTGACCTACCGTCTCAGGCGGACAGTGCTGCTGCCCCTGCTGGTCACAGCTGACCTACCGTCTCAGGCGGACAGTGCTGCTGCCCCTGCTGGTCACAGCTGACCTGCCGTCTCAGGCGGACAGTGCTGCTGGTCACAGCTGACCTACCGTCTCAGGCGGACAGTGCTGCCGTCCCGCTGGTCACAGCTGACCTGCCGTCCCGGGCGAACAGTGCTGCTGGTCACAGCTGACCTACCGTCTCAGGCGGACAGTGCTGCTGGTCACAGCTGACCTACCGTCTCAGGCGGACAGTGCTGCCGTCCCGTCGGCCGGCGTTATGACCGGATCTGCTGGGTCTGCACGGCTGACCAGTTGACCCACATTGCCATGCAGGCGTCAGCTGGTGCTCCCGAATCGTGAACAGGCCGTGCGGACGGTCACGGTCGACCGACCACGGCCAAGCGGCAGCACTCCGACTGCTGCCGCCGCCGCCGCGCATAACCATCGCCCCGACATACCGCCCGGACCGCCGGTCTGACATCGTCCCGGCTACACCACTCCGCCACACCGCCACACAGCCACACCACCACACCACCACACCACCACACCACCACACCACCACACCACCACACCACCACACCACCACACCGCCACACCGCCCCACACACACACACACCCTCACACCGCACACCGTCACACCGCCGGCCAACCATCGCCCCAGTCACAGTGTTCAATCCACCGCCACTGCAATCGCGACAGCAGCCACCATCGTCACACCGTGATAACATTATTATTGCGCGACGAACTGTCGAATACAGCGCCCTTAAAGGAAATAGTTCACCTTCAACATGGGGTTTTTAACTGAAATAGCAGTTTTGTAGCCCGTGTTGAGAAATCCATATCTGCAACTGTTCTTGTCTGAAAAGACTCTCCAGCCGAAGATATTTTACTTTTTGGCGAAGAAATGCGGCGCATATATGATATACCGTACCATCTGAAAGTGCCAGCACTGCATGGAGCATGCGCAGACCAATAACGCACACCATACACTTAATAATTTACGACCTTCTGTCCTGAATTGGCGCGATGTAGGACCATTTTTGAAAAGAAAAAAAGAAACTGTATTACAAAATATAATACAATCCTGTTCTGATAAATTTTCCGAAGGTAAACTATTTCCTTTAAGCCAACACCAGGGGGTGTACTCCGCGCCTTCAACATTGGTAAGAAGTGTGACAACCGCGAGCAGCTTCCAGCATCTTGGCCGTGTTTATCGGATCTGCTCATAAGCTATATTTGGCTATCAACTAGTATTGACCAATCAGTCTTGAGCAAGCTCGACAGTGATTGGTCAGGTTGTGGTGACGTGAACCGGGGGAAAATCATTTGTTTACATTTCAACGGGTTCGCCATATTGGTTCGCTGGCAAGGTACGGGCGTGTGTGTGTGTGCATTTTTATGAATTCACTTAGTTTTATGAAGCGTAAGACAATATTTAAAGGTGTATATGAAAGTTGAAATAATGATTGTATCGGTCGACATAGCAATATTTTCCCAGAATACCTCATAAGCTTAACATTTACACCCACATCTGTGCGTTCTTTGCTGAGGGCATCGCCGAAAATTGTCGACATATTAGGCTGTAGGAGTAGGTTAGCTATATTTGTGTATTTTTCAAGGACGTATACCCATAGATTGTGTCATCTTATATAAACAGACTAGAAAATCCATACCAATGTGACTGATATCGGTATTACTTAGGTTTTGAGACACCATTCTGAGTAGTACCAGTGGCGGCGGATCGTATTTCGGATGGAGGGGCAAAGAAACCCAGGGGGCCCCCTCGGTAAAAGGGCCCCTTCCACGGCCAAAGCCCCCCCCCCCCCCATAAAAAAATGCCGCGAAATGGGATCTCATCGGATTTAGGCCACTATATTTTGCAGGGCCGCTAAATGGTCGCAAAAAAACGTCGGACAGGCCAATGTTGAAGTCTTGGGCCTTCTGAGGTCCCGCTCATGGCCTACCGAGGGTCCCCCTCAGGCCGACTGAGGGCCTTCTGTCGGCCTTAGAAGGCCTCTCAGGCTGGCTGGGGGCACATCGGGGCCCTGAGCCATTGTTTCGATCAAAAGGTAAAATCGAACCAACTTCTTGAAGGGTCCCTCATACACATTTATGGGGAGGCAAAATCATATGCCCCCCCCCCCCCTCCAACTTCTTGAGTGGGCGGGCAGCTGCCCCCTCTGCTCTCCCCCCCCCCCTTATCCGCCGCCACTGAGTAGTACCTAATGCTACTGGTCCTGTGCTGTGGGCCTGTGGCTTGCACTAATGAACACAAATTTCCAATGACTATAACATCAATGATAATAATGAAACTTATGAGTTACAGGACATAGCGGGGGTGCAGCAACGACTGGCAGGCCAAACAAAGTGGATCAAGATCACGATTCAGATCCTATACCATTTCATAAATTTCCCAAAGATTCAGCTATAAGAAAAGTATAGGGGCGCTAGGGAGCCCAAGCCCCCCCCCCCCCCGAGCCCGGGTCGCGCCCATGTCGCGCCCCCCAAGCGCGCGTAGGGCGCAACTTTTTGTATGTGGCCCCGAAATCTTGGAACCGCGCCCCCCTGACCGAAATATTGGATCCGCGCCTGTACTATGTCACGAGAAGGAATAACAATGCCAAACAAATACAATGTATTTGATGATGATTTATGTCTCCCTAGGCATTTCATTGCGATACATTCACATTTTCTATCCCGGGTAATGGCATCAAAATACACTTATCATTGTTTCGAGCGGCGGTCGGCCGGACGTCGGCCGTACCTAATCGTTGAACTTTGCGCACATATAACAGCAAATATTGGTCTGATTGCATTTTTTCAGCAGCATCTGGCAGAGCGGTTAATTTGTGACAGATTACATACTCTAAGTTTTGCAATCGACCGGTAAACAAAGAAACTAAGCGCGATCTAAGCTTTAGGCACGCGCGCACTAATGTTGTGTACGGCGGCCGGCCGGCCGCGTCCCTCGGCATCTCGGCGAGAGCTTTGATTGATTGAGATTGAAGATGATCGCCGTTACCCACATCGGTATATGATTGACATATTCGAGCAAGCACTAACATTATCTAGACAAACCCATTACCTGTAACACGCCACTGAAGGTACGTACATATATGTGTTAAATACATAATACATTAAATACATATATGCATATATGCAAATGCATAACATTAGTTAGATACATTAAATACATATATGCATATATGCAAATGCATAACATTAGTTAAATACATTAAATACATATATGTAAATACATAATAGGTACGTATATGCTTTGTCGTTGCGTCCCCGGCAGGTGCTTGAGAAGGACGTGGACATCAACATGAGGGATGGGGACGGCGCCACGCCTCTGCACTTCGCCGCCAGCCGCGGTCACACGCAGATGGTCCGCTGGCTTCTGCGGCACGGCTCCAAAATAGTGCTGGACAAGTACGGCAAGTCGCCCATCAACGACGCCGCCGAGAACGAACGGATAGAGGTGGGTTGGCCGCGACCGAACCGGACTGTTCTGTCTCACCTACTTCACTGACGTGGTGATGTAACTCTTTTAGCGGTATGCACGCATATTTGGGCTTAACACATGATGGTAAATGTTTATCGATAGTTTTTTTTTGGGGGGGGGGGGGCTGGTGTCGTCAAATGAGAGTTGACAGCGGATACCTGAGGACTGTGACCAGGGCTTCAGCGGCTGTGACAGAGCCTGGTCTGATGGTGTGTCGCTGTACTGCAGTGTCTGTCGCTGTTGGTCCAACATGGCACCGATCCCGACCATGGCTTCAGTGGCTGTGACGGAGCCTGGTCTGACGGTGTGTCGCTGTTCTGCAGTGTCTGTCGCTGCTGGTCCAACATGGCACCGATCCCGACCATGGCTTCAGTGGCTGTGACGGAGCCTGGTCTGACGGTGTGTCGCTGTTCTGCAGTGTCTGTCGCTGCTGGTCCAACATGGCACCGATCCCGACCATGGCTTCAGTGGCTGTGACAGAGGCTGGTCTGACGGTGTGTCGCTGTTCTGCAGTGTCTGTCGCTGTTGGTCCAACATGGCACCGATCCCGACCATGGCTTCAGTGGCTGTGACGGAGCCTGGTCTGACGGTGTGTCGCTGTTCTGCAGTGTCTGTCGCTGCTGGTCCAACATGGCACCGATCCGGACTACGATCTGGAGGAGGACGCAGACAGCGGCCGCCAGTCCAACCCGTCCAACACAAACTCCAACCCGTGCTGCTGCCGAGAGAAGGTCTGTAGCGACGCATTTTATTGAAACACTCGACTATCAAGCTCATGTAACAATGCCGTAACTCAATAGCCGTTTTCACGAAGATTATTGCGCTGAAAAGTTTCTGAAAGTTTCTGAAAGTTTCAGGAATATTCTATCAATACTTTTTGCCACCAAACCGCAATTTTGTCAACATATTTTATTCTTACCAACATATTACAGAATTATGAGGGACATTTCTAGCCAAAACCGCATGTAAAAGTTGTGTAGTTTTTCAAAACTTTCAGAATCTTTCAAAAACTTTTCAGCGCAGTAATCCTTCGTGCAAACGGCTATAATACTTCATTTTCCGTATCAGCGCTCGGTGAGCCGATCGAAGCCTGACCGTTTCGCTTTGCATGTTGACAGTGTTGTTTGTCGTCACGGCTGGTCCGTGTTTGAATAATCTATTACCGCTCTGAATGTCACCGCTCCGCTGCCGCCGTGTCCGGGTTTGTTTGTGACGGGGTTCACCGCCGTTACCTCCGCTTACGTGGCGGTGTGTGGCGCCCACTGCAGGCGTCTGCCGGCGACTCGTCCGGCCCGTCCAGTCCACGCTCCACCGAGTCCACCTCGTCCCACTACTACAGCGGCAGCAGCTCGACCGGCGACCACTCTCCGTTCTACCTGCACAGGCCGGCGCCGGGGTCTGCCCCGGCCGGCCCTCCTCCGCCCTCCGCCGGGCCGAAGACGTTGAACGCCGGCCACCGGCCGTTCTACCTGCACGAGCCGGGCGACTCCGTCTACCACCGCGTCAACGAGCTGTTCAACTCGCTAACGCTGGGTCACGAGCCGCGAACAGCCGCCGCCTCGGAGAAGCGGCCGCCGCGCCGCCGCCGAGACGGGGAGAAACATAAACTGAAGCGAGCCGCGCCCGCCGCCGAGCTGCCGCCACCGACGGCGCAGAGTAACCAGGGATCACCACCGCCACCGCCGCCGCCGCTGCCACCACCAGCAGCACCAGCACCAGCCTTCAGCAAAACGCTGCCGAGGTCGCCAGGTTAGTGGAGCACTGCTGGGCGGACCTTGCGTCACAAGACTAAATAGGACCCCGCGTGAAGCACCAGACATAACGTAATGACAACGATTTAATCAACTATGACGAAATGAGCGAAATCCATGGGAAATGTGATTGTGTGTTCTTACCATCGTTATTCATAACGGCAATGGCGGATTTGTTATAGCGAAAATATAAAAAGTGTGCTGTGCAGTTCAGACAGGTGTTGACTTTCTCAACTGTGAGATAACATGGATGGTAATGTTTTGGCGATTATACTTACATCTCAATTGTACTCAACAGTAACCAATAAAGAGTCAGCGCCTAGTACCCGGGAACCAGCGTCGTCAAACCAGAGGGAGACTTCCGCCCCCTCCGACGCAAGGCGTACCAACTCTGAAGAAGGTACGTACGCAAGCCATGTGACTCAAACTCTACCTCGCGTCTGATTAAAAAAAGAAAAATGAAGTTGTATACTACTGATCCCCGCGCATCATGGTGCTTGAGTAGATCAGAATAACTCGTCCATTTTGTATTTAGATCGGCCGGGGCTGCGGAGTCGATCGGTTTTCAGGTGACTCAGACTCCAACTCCGACTCTCCGGAGTCGACTCCGACTCCGACTCCGACTCCGACTCCAACGCCGACCCTCCGGAGTCGACTACGACTCCGACTCCGACTCCGAAATCGATTCCGACCATTAACTAGCTAAAGCTATTGTCAATTGGCACAAGAAGTGAGCACTCGCGGCCAAAGTTTTCCCGTTTCAAAATGATATATCATATAACGGAAAATATACATAGTAGTTAAATTAGATGGATAGACAATGTCTGATCATAACTTTCGATCTTCAAATCCCCGAAGTCACAAAAATGGAGTTTGTCAGGTTTTGTGACAACACTAACATGAATATTAAGCAATAATTGAAATGCATAGTTAATGAACGGGGCAACGTTTCGCACGCCTGCACAAGTTATACCTCATTTTAAATCAGATTTTGGCCAAATTATTTCTCGTGATCGTTCCTTAATTTCTTCGGGGTGTCATTTTTAACCTGCATCAGGCACATCCTAGGTTCTATTTCACCTGCCGTGGTATACACACCTCATGATTGAAAATCATTAAATTGCAAGGGAAGGGAATCAAAGCAAATATAGTCGAAGAAGCCTTACTATTTTGTCTTCGCCACTGGTGGTTCACTAATACACAGTTATACACATCATGGCAAATAATTTGCCCATGCTCTGCCCATGACTACCAGCCGGAGATGGAGTCGGCAAAATTATCACCTACTCGGACCGACTCCGACTCCAACTCCGACTCCGACTCCGCAGCCCTGCAATGATCAGTATATCCGATGGAGATACCGGTATAATTGGCCTTATACTCGGCTACTGCTGAATTTCACCACAATTATCCGACGGCCTTATTAGAATAAACACATTCCTCATGACCGTAAACAAATATTTAATGCTCCATTATTTCATGATCAGCATTCATATAGCTTTCATTTTCGTCTGAGGTCTCGACTTTCCAAACAGTACGCACCTCATTACGTTGCGGGCGTGTTGTGCTGACTGGAGGCGTTATTCCCTGTAGGTGTCCACGAATACACGAACGCATCCACTTACGAAACTGTGGCGGAGGTACACGAGGCGAGCTCAGATACCGAGTCTATCCCGCCGCCGCCAGGTGCGTGTCAGGTCACAGCAGACCAGATCAGGTCAGGTCAGACCAGATCAGGTCAGGTCAGACCAGGTCAGGTCAGACCAGGTCAGACCAGATCAGGTCAGACCAGGTCAGACCTGGTCAGACCAGACCAGACCAGGTCAGACCAGACCAGACCAGACCAGATCAGGTCAGACCAGGTCAGACCTGGTCAAGTCAGACCAGACCAGGTCAGACCAGACCAGGCCAGACCAGATCAGGTCAGGTCAGACCAGGTCAGACCAGGTCAAGTCAGACCAGACCAGGTCAGACCAGATCAGGTCAGGTCAGACCAGGTCATACCAGGTCATATCAGACCAGGTCAGACCAGATCAGGTCAAACCAGGTCAGACCAGGTCAGACCAGACCAGAACAGGTCAGACCAGGTCAGGTCAGGTCAGGTCAGACCAGACCAGGTCAGACCAGATATGGTTAGGTTAGACCAGGTCAGGTCAGACCAGGTCAGACCAGGTCAGACCAGGTCAGACCAGGCCAGACCAGGTCAGACCAGGTCAGACCAGGTCAGACCAGGTCAGACCAGGTCAGATCAGGTCAGACCAGGTCATGTCAGACCAGATCAGGTCAGATCAGATCAGGTCAGACCAGGTCAGGTCAGATCAGATCAGGTCAGATCAGATCGGGTCAGATCAGGTCAGGTCAGATCAGATCAGGTCAGACCAGGTCAGGTCAGACCAGATCAGGTCGTCCGACTTTTCTCCTGCAGTTGGACTGCTGTGGTTCGGTTATTTGTCATATGTTACGGTCTTTTACTGTGGTAATAAATAATCAGAATGATCACTGTACTTTAGCCATTTCTGTTATATTTTGACAAATTGAGTTAAAGGGAAAACAATGGGAACGTTTTAATTATTTATATCAAAATTGGCTGCACATGTGATTCGAGAGTAAGTTCTCGTGGTCACGCCTTGTTATGCCAGAGGGAGACCAGATCAGAGAGAGACCAGACCAGATTTGTGACCTCTATTAACCTTTCTTGTTCTTCAGTTTTGACTTGTATAACATGGCGTGACCACGAGAACTTACTCTCGAATCACATGTGCAGCCAATTTTGATATAAATAATGAAATCGTTCCCATTGTTTTCCCTTTAATTTAGCTATTTTAATCGCCACTGAGTTGTATATTTTGATAGCGACATATGTATGAGCGTGTCTTCTGATTGTTGTCCGTTCTCCGCCTCTCAGAGTTCGGTGACTGCGGCGGTACGGGTCGTGACAAGAGCCCGCTGCGCCGGCTGCACGCTCTCTCCTCCTCGTCTGTCGGATCCAGCGTCAGCAGCACCTGTGACGCACCGCCGCTGCCGCTGCCGCCCAAACCGGCGCCGGCCGCCGACCCGCCGCCCGCGCCCCTGCCGCCCAAACAGAAACGGCGAGAGCCGGCGGCTACCCCGCCGCCGCCACCGCCGCCCAAGGCAGCCGCTCACAAGGCGCCTCCTCCGCCCCCACCGCCACCGCCACCGCCACCGCCACCGCCGCCACCGCCTCCTCATGCGGGACAGGGCAGTGCGGAGTCGTCCGTGGCAGAGGGCAGCACCTCCCAGGAGCAGACGCTGCGGCCCAGCCAGCTGAAACAGGCGTCACAGAACGCCGACACCAGTCTTTCAACGCTGCGAGAAGTCCGTACGTGTCATGGCCGCTGATATTCTTCGGAATGAATTGACCCCTTTTCTGCATGTTCATTCTGAGATCGCAGCTCATATTTGAATTGCATGCTCTGTTCTTTTAACGTATACATTGAGTTCTAGATTGTATTGACAAGAATGCCTTGCTGTGCGTCGGTCTCCGACAGTTATGATTTCTGCGGGCTCTCATCGAATCTCTAGATCGCTCCCCGGCACACGGCTCTCTGTTCATGTATTTCGGTTTGGTTCTAACGGTAGCGTTTGCCGTGTGGTCCTCAGGTCGGGGGAGCCGTCCCACGTCGCTGCCAATGGACATGGCTGACCAGTTGGCTGCCCAGCTGCAGGCGGCCACCGGGGACCCGGCCGGCCACAACGCCAGCCTGCTACGGCCCGCCGGAAAATCCAAACACATGGCGGTGCCGTTCATCCCGCCCAAGTTCCCGTCCATGGCCGACTCGAACCAGCTCATCAAACCTTCAGAGTACCTGCGCTCCATCGGCGGCCGCCCGGTGGCGCTGCCTGGCGGCCGGCAGGTGGCGCCACCGGCGGACCAGGCCGAGGACAGCCCCGCCAGCCTCAGCTCGGACAGTGGCGTCGACTCGATCGCCTCCTCTCAGCCGGCGCCGCCGCCGCTGCCAGCCATCCCGGAGTCGGCGCAGGAGGGCCCGCCGCCGCCGCCGCCACCGCCGCCGCCGCCGCCGCCGCCGGCCGGCCCTCCGCTGGTGGCTATCTCGGCCAACCAGCTACAGCAGGTGCAGCTGAGGAAGACGGCCGACAAGCTGACCAAGACGTACTCAGCGCCGGTCGGCAGCGCACCGCCAGGTGAGCTGAGGCTGAGGCTGAACAGACGAGATGATAGGAGCTGACGCAGCCGGACTTATTTCAGAATCGTCGCTGAGTGACAATTCCCCGGGGGCAATACACATAAAAGCTTAAATGCTTTTTACATTGTTAAGTCCAAATTACTTATCATCATAGCAAATTTACATATAGTCGGAAATATCCTACTTGTCTGTGTATCTTTTCATATCTAGGCTCTAGTTGTTGGTATTTAGCATGTTCTTTTATGGCGCATCAAATTATTTTGCAAGCAGCTGAAAGCACTGTAGGAACTTCGAGATATTTATTTTCTTTGAACATAGCCATATTCGTTGAATTAGTTGTATACATAAACATGTATTGATGTACCATAAATATAATGATATTTTGGGATTTCGGAGGTCCGTAAGATAAGTGACTTAGCCGTTGGTAATTCCGTTATTTTTACTTGAAGTCAAGGCTGGCCTTCCCCACATGACAGCTGACAGCTGTAATGACGAGAACATTCACCATTCCGTGTCCAATCACTGACCGCAGCTCGTTCATAGCCACCACTCCTCACTGCGGTTCGATCATAGCGGTCCTGCACCATTCATCACCAAGGAGACCATCACCGCACCACTCATCACCGGGGAGACCATCACCGGGGAGACCATCACCGCACCACTCATCACCGGGGAGACCATCACCGGGGAGACCATCACCGCACCACTCATCACCGGGGAGACCATCACCGCACCACTCATCACCGGGGAGACCATCACCGGGGAGACCATCACCGCACCACTCATCACCGGGGAGACCATCACCGGGGAGACCATCACCGCACCACTCATCACCGGGGAGACCATCACCGGGGAGACCATCACCGCACCACTCATCACCGGGGAGACCATCACCGCACCACTCATCACCGGGGAGACCATCACCGGGGAGACCATCACCGCACCACTCATCACCGGGGAGACCATCACCGCACCACTCATCACCGGGGAGACCATCACCGGGGAGACCAGCACCGCACCACTCATCACCGGGGAGACCATCACCGCATCACTCATCACCGGGGAGACCATCACCGGGGAGACCATCACCGCACCACTCATCACCGGGGAGACCATCACCGGGGAGACCATCACCGCACCACTCATCACCGGGGAGACCATCACCGGGGAGACCATCACCGCATCACTCATCACCGGGGAGACCATCACCGGGGAGACCAGCACCGCATCACTCATCACCGGGGAGACCATCACCGGGGAGACCAGCACCGCACCACTCATCACCGGGGAGACCATCACCGGGGAGACCATCACCGCACCACTCATCACCGGGGAGACCATCACCGGGGAGACCAGCACCGCACCACTCATCACCGGGGAGACCATCACCGGGGAGACCATCACCGCACCACTCATCACCGGGAAGACCATCACCGGGGAGACCAGCACCGCATCACTCATCACCGGGGAGACCATCACCGGGGAGACCAGCACCGCACCACTCATCACCGGGGAGACCATCACCGGGGAGACCAGCACCGCACCACTCATCACCGGGGAGACCATCACCGGGGAGACCAGCACCGCATCACTCATCACCGGGGAGACCATCACCGGGGAGACCATCACCGCACCACTCATCACCGGGGAGACCATCACCGGGGAGACCAGCACCGCACCACTCATCACCGGGGAGACCATCACCGGGGAGACCAGCACCGCATCACTCATCACCGGGGAGACCATCACCGCACCACTCATCACCGGGGAGACCATCACCGGGGAGACCATCACCGCACCACTCATCACCGGGGAGACCATCACCGGGGAGACCAGCACCGCACCACTCATCACCGGGGAGACCATCACCGCACCACTCATCACCGGGGAGACCATCACCGGGGAGACCATCACCGCACCACTCATCACCGGGGAGACCATCACCGGGGAGACCAGCACCGCACCACTCATCACCGGGGAGACCATCACCGCACCACTCATCACCGGGAAGACCATCACCGGGGAGACCATCACCGCACCACTCATCACCGGGGAGACCATCACCGGGGAGACCAGCACCGCATCACTCATCACCGGGGAGACCATCACCGCACCACTCATCACCGGGGAGACTGCCAGCCGACACGCTCCCTCCCTCTCACCTCCCTCAGCAACGTCGTTCACCAGCTGGCCACGGCTGTAGGCAGAGATTATTCGGAAGTGCCGGTAGTGACCTGACCTGACGTGACCTAACCTGACGTGACCTGACCTGACGTGACATGATCAGTCAAGTGACATGATGATGTGCGGCATGTTATTATGACCTGACTTCTGCTCTGCCCCCCGCCGCCGGTGACCTGACCTCTCCCCTGACCACAGCCGCCGGTGACCTGACCCCGCCCCCCCTGACCACAGACGCTGGTGACCTGACCTCTCCCCTGACCACAGCCAGCGGTGACCTGACCCCCCCCCCCCCCCCCTGACCACAGCCGCCGGTGACCTGACCTCTCCCCTGACCACAGCCAGCGGTGACCTGACCTCTCCCCTGACCACATCCAGCGGTGACCTGACCTCTCCCCTGACCACAGCCAGCGGTGACCTGACTTCTGCTCTGCCCCCAGCCGCCGGTGACCTGACCTCTCCCCTGACCACAGCCAGCGGTGACCTGACCCCGCCCTCCCCCCCCTGACCACAGCCGCCGGTGACCTGACCTCTCCCCTGATCACAGCCAGCGGTGACCTGACCTCTCCCCTGACCACATCCAGCGGTGACCTGACCTCTCCCCTGACCACAGCCAGCGGTGACCTGACCTCTCTCCTGACCACAGCCAGCAGTGACCTGACCTCTCCCTGACCACATCCAGCGGTGACCTGACCTCTCCCCTGACCACATCCAGCGGTGACCTGACCTCTCCTCTGACCACAGCCAGCGGTGGCCTGACCTCTCCCCTGACCACATCCAGCGGTGACCTGACCTCTCCCCTGACCACAGCCAGCAGTGACCTGACTTCTCCCCTGACCACAGCCAGCGGTGACCTGACCTCTCCCCTGACCACAGCCAGCGGTGACCTGACCTCTCTCCTGACCACAGCCAGCAGTGACCTGACCTCTCCCCTGACCACAGCCAGTAGTGACCTGACCTCTCCCCTGCCCACATCCAGCAGTGACCTGACCTCTCCCCTGACCACAGCCAGCAGTGACCTGACCTCTCCCCTGACCACAGTCAGCAGTGACTTGACCTCTCTCCTGACCACAGCCAGCAGTGACCTGACCTCTCCCCTGACCACAGCCAGCGGTGACCTGACCTCTCCCCTGACCACAGCCAGCGGTGACCTGACCTCTCCCCTGACCACAGCCAGCAGTGACCTGACCTCTCTCCTGACCACAGCCAGCAGTGACCTGACCTCTCCCTGACCACATCCAGCGGTGACCTGACCTCTCCCCTGACCACATCCAGCGGTGACCTGACCTCTCCCCTGACCACAGTCAGCGGT
The DNA here is from genome assembly GCA_036785665.1 of Chirona hameri. Classification (NCBI taxonomy): domain Eukaryota; kingdom Metazoa; phylum Arthropoda; class Thecostraca; order Balanomorpha; family Balanidae; genus Chirona; species Chirona hameri. The sequence continues at coordinate 4,795 of JAXIVJ010014213.1, read as the reverse complement.
GACCTGACCTCTCCCCTGACCACATCCAGCGGTGACCTGACCTCTCCCTGACCACAGCCAGCAGTGACCTGACCTCTGCTCTGACCACAGCCAGCGGTGACCTGACCTCTCCCCTGACCACAGCCAGCGGTGACCTGACCTCTGCTCTGACCACAGCCAGCAGTGACCTGACCTCTGCTCTGGCCACATCCAGCGGTGACCTGACTTCTCCCCTGACTACAGCCAGCGGTGACCTGACCTCTCCCCTGACCACAGCCAGCGATGGCCTGACCCCGCCCCCCCCCCCCCCGACCACATCCAGCGGTGACCTGACCTCTCCCCTGACCACAGCCAGCGGTGACCTGACCTCTGATCTGCACCCAGCCGCCGGTGGCCTTGTGGTGCGGAAGGATGACCTGATAGCCGAGCTGAAGCGCAGTAAGGACATGGACGGCGTGAGGAAGCTGCGGGAGGAACGAGCCAAGTCGGCCGTCCAGATTCTCCGCGAGGAGAGCAAGGAACTCGGCAAGGAGTTCACCACCGAGGCCTTCCTCAGCGAGGTAGGACGTCGCCAGAAGCCAGTGTCTGCTCCGCCACTCCCCCCGGGAAGGCAGCGCAGGGGGGGGGGGGGGGGGCAGGGCGGGACGGCCGTTGGTCGTTTAGCAGGCTGATGTTTGAGGTGGTGTCGATCCTCCCGGAAACAGTGAACTTCGCTGGTCGTCCAATCGCTGACATGAGAGGATCAGTCCATAGACATTATATTTATTGCGGCTGTGTGGGCCTAAGGAGACTGTGTCGCTGCAGTGATCTCAGGGTTCTCCACGGCTGATTCTGTCTCAAGTCCTTGGAGGAAATGGATGGATGTCCATTGGTGTACCCAGCCCACTGATTGGCCTCTACGTAAAACTGATGATCCTGACATCACGTTGGGATTAGAGGCGGGGCGCTACTTTACTACAGATTCACTGAGCAAACAGTCGTCTCGCCCTGGGATCGTGATACAAAGCTGTCCGTACAAACCGTTGAGTCGAATTCCTCAGAAAAATACCCTTAGCAGATGATCCCGGCTCTCGGTGACAGTACGTAATATAGAGGGCCTTTCAAATCCCCTGAGCATGACATTTCTTATCTGGATTAATGTACTGTCCACCGTACTGCTCGAGTTATTTTCGTACAAGCTGATCAGACTCTTGGCTACATGCCAGATCGACTGTTGGCTATCAGTAAGCATCTTTGGTGCATGGTTTAGAGGCACGGCTGCGGCTCTTCAACCATCCTTGAGGCTCTGTCTTCATCCCTGAGGCTCTGTCTCCATCCCTGAAGCTCTGTCTCCATCCCTGAAGCACTGTCTATATCCCTGAGGAACTGTTTCCATCCCTCTGCCGTCCAGATTTCCGACACGGACGCGGCCGGTAACGCGGTCCCGGCTTGGAAGCGTCAGATGTTGGCGCGAAAGGCGGCGGAGCGCGCCAAGGTGGCCGCCGAAGAGCAGAGGCTGAAGGACCTGGAGCAGCAGAAGATCCAGACGCTGCCGCCCTGGAAACGACAGCTGATCGCCAGGAAGGAGGAGGAGGACGCCAAACGGTCAGTGGGGGGAGGGGGGGCTGGGGGCTGCTCGAGCCAGCTCGGGAGGCCTCTGTGAGGGGCTGCTCGAGCCAGCTCGGGAGGCCTCTGTGAGGGGCTGCTCGAGCCAGCTCCGGAGGCCTCTGTGAGGGGCTGCTCGAGCCAGCTCGGGAGGCCTCTGTGAGAGGCTGCAGACACCGGGGCCACTGTCGCTGTGTTTTGTTACATGAGCTGACGGTAGGGATTACGATACAAGTAACTACAGATAACCTTGGCAAATATTAAATAATGCTGTCATTGCATGCCTGTAAACACATTAATCAAAAGAGAGAACGATGAGACATAACATAGGAGGTTGTGCGGCTTGTGGCATTGTCATATATGGCGGAATTTGGTCACTTTTTTAACATTTTGATGTATTTTACAGATAAGTCGCGTCCCACTTGTTAAAAATACACAAATATCCGTCGGCTGGTGTTCGGTTTTGTGTGTTCCGCACGTGCTGTGTATTGCTTACGCCACCACTCTTCCCGTGTTGCCTGTCGCTGCGCCACCTCTTCTCGCCTCTCTGTCCGGAGTTCTCTCTCTCCCTCGCCACCGAGCCACTTCACAGCAGCTCTGTACCGGCGCACAGCACTGCTGTTTCTGTATCTGCGCGTCTCTCACGCTCACGTGCCACACTGACGCACTGCCAGAGGTGAAAATGGACAAACGCTGCATAATTACCAACACCAACGCATGGGCGTGTCCACTTTAGAAGTAATTTATAGCTTACAAATTTCTACCTTAAGGCATATTTTTCATTCTGTTGTTTATTTCACGATTTTTATATATAAATAAAAGCCAGCTCTGTTGCGCTGTTTTCACCTCTGCTGCAGTGGCCACTGTACACGCTAACCACCGTGGCCCGTGCTTCCCGCCGGCTGGTAGCAGCTCGCCGGCTGGCCGCTTGTCGTTTAGCCCGTCACGCTGTTACAGGTCTCATGGACCCTGAACGCGCAGCACACACGCACGCACACGCAGTCCGAAATCAGCAGGTAAGTGTCGGCCAACTGCTAAAGTGGAGCAGACATGTCACCAGGCGCAAACTGTACGGCCCCTGGTCTATGAAGATCTCGAGTAGTAATTACCAGAAAACAATAATGCAATCCAAGAATTGAGTCAGTGCTTTTGTACTGTTATATGGCTACTGTACTGATATAAGGAGACTTGGCACCTAATCCACCACACGATCTTGTACTTAGTGCTCAAAAACCAGTTTGATGTTCAACGTGGGATTCCATTCAGACTAAACAAAACAAGTGTTTTACTATATAATTCGCCGGAAACCCATGTTAAAGTAATCGTCAGTTGTATTTCGCTGTCACAAGTGGGTGGATAACTCTGTTAAATGCAGACCTTGACCTTTTCAAGGTAGAGCCGTCGCGTGTACTACCTGTCTGTCTTTTAACGTCTGTCGAGGTTGTGCTGGTCGTGACTTGCTATTCGAGCTGCTTGACAGGGTGCGCCCCCCCCCCCCCCCCCCCCCGGTGTCACCTCGCTCCTCTGATTTATATTTATAACAGCTCGGTGCAGGTCGGCAGAGTAACATGTGCTGCGCTGTGCACTGTACGTATTTACTACTCACCATCCCTTGGCACTCAGCTACTGTGTATATACATGTACTGGATCTGGGTATAACCGATCTTCGCTTAGACGCTCCCTGCTTCTAACAACCAACCAACTACTAAACATGATCTCCACAGTCCGGACTGCCCATGACAGAGAGCTACGGTGTGGTCTGAGATGTAACATTACTTACTTTGATGCGTTCATCGATATCTGGACGGCTGACGGCTGACGGCTGACGGCTGACGGCTGACGGCTGACGGCTGACGGCTGACGGCTGACGGCTGACGGTTGACGGCTGACGGCTGACGGCTGACGGCTGACGGCTGACGGCTGACGGCTGACGGCTGACGGCTGACGGCTGACGGCTGACGGCTGACGGCTGACGGCTGACGGCTGACGGCTGACGGCTGACGGCTGACGGCTGACGGCTGACGGCTGACGGCTGACGGCTGACGGCTGACGGCTGACGGCTGACGGCTGACGGCTGACGGCTGACGGCTGACGGCTGACGGCTGACGGCTGACGGCTGACGGCTGACGGCTGACGGCTGACGGCTGACGGAGTGTCCTTGTAACCGGCAGACGCTTGATGGCAAGTTGCCGCCGGGTTCCGGTGGTGGCGCCCACGCCGGAGGAGATGATGAAGCCTCGGAACGCGAGTCCAGCAGCGGCAGCGTTTCTCACCATCCCCAGATAGTGGCGGCTGCCGGCCGGAGCTGAGGCCACGCTGCTGCTCCTCAGTGACGGCCGGAGACGTCCCGGTGCTGGCCTCCGTCCGGCGGTGAAGACTGCAGGGCTGCGGCCGCCGGCTGTACAGCGGTGATATATCGCGCCACCGTCCGTGAAGCCTCAGAATCCGTCCGTGAAGCTTCAGAATCCGTCCGTAAAGCTTCAGAATTCGTCCATGAAGCTTCAGAATCCGTCCGTGAAGCTTCAGAATCCGTCCGTGAACCTCATAATCCGTCCGTGAAGCTTCAGAATCCGTCCGTGAAGCCTCAGAATCCGTTCGTGAAGTGATGCATGTTTATTTGAGGTCCGAGTCTCGGACGATGGCCTGACAGTGGCAACTTTCTGAGCCAGAGGCTCCTTCAGGGGAGTCCATCACGCACGAACATACACTGTGTATCGGACTCAGATTATAGCCAACAGGGACCAACAGCTGTATTACTATGTGCGACCAGAGTGAGTGGTGACTGTAGACTGCAGTCCGGCTCGGGGCTGTGCAGTCCACGGGGCTGGCGTGTGGGAGGGTTGGTGTAGCCCCTCCCCCAGCGGGGAGACGGGCGGCGCTCATGGCTGGGAACGGGGTACGGGGCAGGACGCGCCGGGACAATGCCATGTGATAATGTTCAGTATACAGTCCAGAGTCAGTCACGTTCTATGTGGGGTCCAGGTGCGTGTGCGCGTGGGTTTGAATGTGTGTGTTTGTTAGGGCCGAAAGTATTTGACGGATGTTTGCGAGCTGCAGCTTATCTGAGTCTGAATTGATTATGCTAATTCGTTGAGGGAGCGAATGTGTGAAGTGAGCGTGCATGTTCAGTGATTATCTTTAGCTGATATCCATCCATCGGTCTTACTCACATAAGACTCGTTATGCGTAGAACGTCTTTGAATAGCCTTATAAAGTCTAGGTCTCGTTGTAT
>JAXIVJ010014212.1:5000-32500 GCA_036785665.1 Chirona hameri | reverse complement strand
GCGGGTGCGGGTGCGGTGTGCGGGTGTGCGGCGTGCGGGTGCGGGTGCGGGTGCGGTGCGGTCTGTGCGGGTGTGCGGGTGCGGGTGCGGGTGCGGGTGCGGGTGCGGGTGCGGCAGTAGCGGTGTAGTGCGGGTGCGGTGCGGTGTGCGGGTGCGGTGCGTTGTGCGGGGTGCGGGGTGCGGGTGCGGTGCGGGTGCGGGTGCGGGTGCGGTGCGGGTGCGGGTGCGGTGTGCGGGTGGCGGGTGCGGGGTGCGGGTGCGGGTGCGGGTGCGGGTGCGGGTGCGGAGCTGGCGGTGGCGGGTGTGTCGGGTGCGGGTGCGGGTGCGGGTGCGGGTGCGTGGTGCGGGTGCGGGTGCGGGTGCGGGTGCGGGTGCGGGTGCGGGTGCGGGTGCGGGTGCGGGTGCGGGTGCGGGTGCGGGTGCGGGTGCGGGTGACGGGTGCGGGTGCGGTGTGCGGGTGCGAGTGCGGTGCGGGTGCGGGTGCGGGTGCGGGTGCGGGTGCTGGGTGCGGGTGCGGGTGCGGGTGCGGGTGCGGGTGCGGGTGCGGGTGCGGGTGCGGGTGCGGGTGCGGGTGGCGGGGTGCGGGTGCGGGTGCGGGTGCGTGGTGCGGGTGTGCGGCGGGTGCGGGTGCGGGTGCGGGTGCGGGTGCGGTGCGGGTGCGGGTGCGGGTGCGGGTGTGCGGGTGCGGGTGCGGTGTGCGGGTGCGGTGCGGGTGCGGGTGCGGTGGCGGGTGCGGGTGCGGGTGCGGGTGGGTGCGGGTGCGGGTGCGGGTGCGGGTGCGGGTGCGGGTGCGGGTGCGGTGCGGGTGCGGGTGCGGGTGCGGAGTGCGGTGGCGGGTGCGGGTGCGGGTGCGGGTGCGGGTGCGGGTGCGAGGTGCGGTGTGCGGGTGCGGTGCGGGTGCGGGTGCGGGTGCGGGTGCGGGTGCGGGTGCGGGTGCGGGTGCGGGTGCGGGTGCGGGTGCGGGTGCGGGTGCGGGTGCGGTGTGCGGGTGCGGGTGCGGGTGCGGGTGCGGGTGCGGTGTGCGGGTGCGGGTGCGGGTGCGGGTGCGGGTGCGGGTGCGGGTGCGGGTGCGGGTGCGGTGGCGGGTGCGGGTGCGGGTGCGGGTGCGGGTGCGGGTGCGGGTGCGGGTGCGGGTGCGGGTGCGGTGCGGTGCGGGTGCGGGTGCGGGTGCGGGTGCGGGTGCGGTGCGGGTGCGGGTGTGTGTGTGTGTGTGTGTGTGTGTGTGTGTGTGTGTGTGTGTGTGTGTGTGTGTGTGTGTGTGTGTGTGTGTGTGTGTGTGTGTGTGTGTGTGTGTGTGTGTGTGTGTGTGTGCTCACAATAGCGGGTGACAAACATCATAGCTTACCCCACGCTTTTGTATGGACACGTTGGTGAGATGAACAAACATGTTGTCCAGCTCCTGTGTGTTGAGGTCATACTTGATGGTGCAGAAGCGACAGAAGCCCATTTTGAACAAGTAGACCTTCAGAGGTCGGAACGAGGTTACAAGTACGTAGATCCGCAGGTCAAATTTCTTACCCCGATCAGCAGAGGGTTGTCGATGTATCTGCAAATTAAAATTGAATATGATTTTTTGATGTTATTTTTTCATTATTTTTGAAGATTTTGTGGTCCTTACATTTATTAATTATAACAACATTGCAACATAGCTTTTACAGCAGAGATGAAGTTTGTTTTATAAATGTCCGCTATTAAATAACAATTGCAAGTTTCTTCATTGTTCTCAATGTCATACACTGACCTGGAGATGACATACGTATCCTTCACCAGCGCGGGGTTGAACGGCGTCTTTGAGTCACGGGACCATTTTTTTATCTGGGCGCAGTCGGTTGACGAGGAAGATGCCGACGCCCTGGCTCTTGCCGGCCGGCTTGAGAATCCACGTGCTGTTCGGGCTCTTCCTGAACTCCTGCCACCAGCAGGTTATAGTCGGCGGGCAGCATGAACGTGACGGGGATGAAGTCCAGGTGCACGTACCGACCCTGGCCCACCAGCAGGTTATAGTCGGCGGCAGCATGAACGTGACGGGATCAAGTCCAGGTGCACGTACCGACCCTGGCGTCAACACATCAAACGGTCATGCAGCAATGCAGGCGCATGTCTTTGAAGAAAAGTGTGGATGTTGCATACCAATATGTTGTTATTCAGGCTTGGAAATGTGAAATGAGAATTGATGTTGATTAAGTCGGTGTCTGACCTGTTCATTTCGCTCCCCCAGAGGGTTTCCGTCTCTCTCCAGCTCCTTACGGTAAGCGTTTTACATTTTTCACCATCAGATCCTTTCTGGTGATCTCGTAGTGGGTGGGAAAGTGATTTATCATCCTGTGGCACATGTAAAATAAACAATTGCTAGTTGTCATGCATTGGCATGTATGTCACTAGATTACTAGGCCATTATAATACAAGTCCACATGACAATTTAAACGACGTTCTGAATCACATATGCCTCAACTCATAATATAGGACAAACGGAGGCGTTCCGGTCTGGCAAGGCAGATCTGTTCGCCTGGAATAAAAATCCGTTTAAGGATATTATTGAGGCAGTGAAAAAGCTCACTGATGGTCACCCATGCGGTAGCCGCTGTCTACGCCGAACAGGCTCCGGGTGGTATTCGTGGAGGCCCTGTGGACCAGAATATATAACAATTTCAGCAGACGTAGTTGGATATTTCATGACAGGAGATAAAATGATTCCCAATCTTTATCTTGATCTAAGCTGTGTTACAAAGCTCATCACCTGATGAACTTTCTGGCTTTTCAACTTCAGCACAGATGCTCGCTTTTACAAATGTACATTATGTGTCTGAATCAATATTTACGTTAAACGAATGAACTCACGATAAATGAAAGCAATTTTACACTGAAATATATAATTTTGATGAGCCGCTTTCTCCATTTTGCGTACGCAAAAATTAGCCACGCTGAATGGCATTGTGGTGGCAGTGATGGTGCTACTGTTCCCATTCTGTTTCCCATACTAGTAAATATACGCACCAGTAGAAGTTCCAGTCGTCCTCCGGGCCCACGGCGGACCAGCCGCGTCTCTCCAGACTGGACAGGACCACCGAGCGGTCGACGTCCGTACAGTAAGAGAGCCGTGCCATGGCGCACCTGTACACCACACCGATATCAGGTTACTACACTGTCTACAGGTCACTACACTGTCTACAGGTCAATACACCGTCCACAGGTCACTACACTGTCCACCTGTTACTATACCGTCCACAGGTCACTACACTGTTCGGCATCCACAGGTTACTACACTGTCCACAAGTCACTACAGTGTACACTGGTCATTATACCGTCCACAGGTCACTACACTGTCCGGCGTCCACAGGTCACTACACTGTCCACAAGTCACTACAGTGTACACTGGTCATTATACCGTCCACAGGTCACTACACCGTCCACAGGTCATTACACCGTCCACAGGTCACTACAGTGTACACTGGTCATTATACTGTCCACAGGTCACTACACCGTCCGGTGTCCACAGGTTACTACACTGTCCACAAGTCACTACAGTGTACACTGGTCACTACACCGTCCACAAGTCACTACAGTGTACACTGGCCATTATACCGTCCACAGGTCACTACACTGTCCGGCGTCCACAGGTTACTACACTGTCCACAAGTCACTACAGTGTACACTGGTCATTATACCGTTCACAGGTCACTACACCGTCCACAGGCCACTAGACTGCTCGGCGTCCACAGGTTACTACACTGTCCACAAATCACTACAGTGTACACTGGTCATTATACCGTCCACAGGTCACTACAGTGTACACTGGTCATTATACCGTCCACAGGTCACTACAGTGTACACTGGTCATTATACCGTCCACAGGTCACTACACCGTCCACATGTTACTATACCGTCCACAGGTCACTACACTGTCCGGCGTTCACAGGTTACTACACCGTCCACAAGTCACTACAGTGTACACTGGTCATTATACCGTCCACAGGTCACTACACCGTCCGGCGTCCACAGGTTACTACACTGTCCACAAGTCACTACAGTGTACACTGGTCACTACACTGTCTACAGGTCACTACACCGTCCACAGGTCACTACACCGTCCGGCGTCCACAGGTTACTACACCGTCCACAGGTCACTACAGTGTACACTGGTCATTAAACTGTCCACAGGTCACTACACTGTCCGGTGTCCACAGGTTACTACCCTGTCCACAAGTCACTACAGTTTACACTGGTCATTATACCGTCCACAGGTCACTACACCGTCCGGCGTCCACAGGTCACTACACCGTCCACAAGTCACTACAGTGTACACTGGTCACTATACCGTCCACAGGTCACTACACTGTCCGGCGCCCACAGGTTAATACACTGTCCACAGGTCACTACAGTGTACACTGGTCATTATACCGTTCACAGGTTACTACACCGTCCGGTGTCCACAGGTTACTACACTGTCCACAAGTCACTACAGTGTACACTGGTCATTATACCGTCCACAGGTCACTACAGTGTACACTGGTCATTATACCGTTCACAGGTTACTACACCGTCCGGTGTCCACAGGTTACTACACTGTCCACAAGTCACTACAGTGTACACTGGTCATTATACCGTCCACAGGTCACTACAGTGTACACTGGTCATTATACCGTTCACAGGTTACTACACCGTCCGGTATCCACAGGTTACTACACTGTCCACAAGTCACTACAGTGTACACTGGTCATTATACCGTCCACAGGTCACTACAGTGTACACTGGTCATTATACCGTTCACAGGTTACTACACCGTCCGGTGTCCACAGGTTACTACACTGTCCACAAGTCACTACAGTGTACACTGGTCATTATACCGTCCACAGGTCACTACACCGTCCGGCGTCCACAGGTTACTACACTGTCCACAAGTCACTACAGTGTACACTGGTCACTACACCGTCCACAGGTCACTACAGTGTACACTGGTCATTATACCGTCCACAGGTCACTACAGTGTACACTGGTCATTATACCGTTCACAGGTTACTACACCGTCCGGTGTCCACAGGTTACTACACTGTCCACAAGTCACTACAGTGTACACTGGTCATTATACCGTCCACAGGTCACTACACCGTCCGGCGTCCACAGGTTACTACACTGTCCACAAGTCACTACAGTGTACACTGGTCACTACACCGTCCACAGGTCACTACAGTGTACACTGGTCATTATACCGTCCACAGGTCACTACAGTGTACACTGGTCATTATACCGTCCACAGGTCACTACACCGTCCACATGTTACTATACCGTCCACAGGTCACTACACTGTCCGGCGTTCACAGGTTACTACACCGTCCACAAGTCACTACAGTGTACACTGGTCATTATACCGTCCACAGGTCACTACACCGTCCGGCGTCCACAGGTTACTACACTGTCCACAAGTCACTACAGTGTACACTGGTCATTATACCGTCCACAGGTCACTACACCGTCCGGCGTCCACAGGTTACTACACTGTCCACAAGTCACTACAGTGTACACTGGTCACTACACTGTCTACAGGTCACTACACCGTCCACAGGTCACTACACCGTCCGGCGTCCACAGGTTACTACACCGTCCGGTGTCCACAGGTTACTACCCTGTCCACAAGTCACTACAGTTTACACTGGTCATTATACCGTCCACAGGTCACTACACCGTCCGGCGTCCACAGGTCACTACACCGTCCACAAGTCACTACAGTGTACACTGGTCACTATACCGTCCACAGGTCACTACACTGTCCGGCGCCCACAGGTTAATACACTGTCCACAGGTCACTACAGTGTACACTGGTCATTATACCGTTCACAGGTTACTACACCGTCCGGTGTCCACAGGTTACTACACTGTCCACAAGTCACTACAGTGTACACTGGTCATTATACCGTCCACAGGTCACTACAGTGTACACTGGTCATTATACCGTTCACAGGTTACTACACCGTCCGGTGTCCACAGGTTACTACACTGTCCACAAGTCACTACAGTGTACACTGGTCATTATACCGTCCACAGGTCACTACAGTGTACACTGGTCATTATACCGTTCACAGGTTACTACACCGTCCGGTATCCACAGGTTACTACACTGTCCACAAGTCACTACAGTGTACACTGGTCATTATACCGTCCACAGGTCACTACAGTGTACACTGGTCATTATACCGTTCACAGGTTACTACACCGTCCGGTGTCCACAGGTTACTACACTGTCCACAAGTCACTACAGTGTACACTGGTCATTATACCGTCCACAGGTCACTACACCGTCCGGCGTCCACAGGTTACTACACTGTCCACAAGTCACTACAGTGTACACTGGTCACTACACCGTCCACAGGTCACTACAGTGTACACTGGTCATTATACCGTCCACAGGTCACTACAGTGTACACTGGTCATTATACCGTTCACAGGTTACTACACCGTCCGGTGTCCACAGGTTACTACACTGTCCACAAGTCACTACAGTGTACACTGGTCATTATACCGTCCACAGGTCACTACACCGTCCGGCGTCCACAGGTTACTACACTGTCCACAAGTCACTACAGTGTACACTGGTCACTACACCGTCCACAGGTCACTACAGTGTACACTGGTCATTATACCGTCCACAGGTCACTACAGTGTACACTGGTCATTATACCGTCCACAGGTCACTACACCGTCCACATGTTACTATACCGTCCACAGGTCACTACACTGTCCGGCGTTCACAGGTTACTACACCGTCCACAAGTCACTACAGTGTACACTGGTCATTATACCGTCCACAGGTCACTACACCGTCCGGCGTCCACAGGTTACTACACTGTCCACAAGTCACTACAGTGTACACTAGTCACTACACTGTCTACAGGTCACTACACCGTCCACAGGTCACTACACCGTCCGGCGTCCACAGGTTACTACACCGTCCGGTGTCCACAGGTTACTACCCTGTCCACAAGTCACTACAGTTTACACTGGTAATTATACCGTCCACAGGTCACTACACCGTCCGGCGTCCACAGGTCACTACACCGTCCACAAGTCACTACAGTGTGCACTGGTCACTATACCGTCCACAGGTCACTACACTGTCCGGCGCCCACAGGTTAATACACTGTCCACAGGTCACTACAGTGTACACTGGTCATTATACCGTTCACAGGTTACTACACCGTCCGGTGTCCACAGGTTACTACACTGTCCACAAGTCACTACAGTGTACACTGGTCATTATACCGTCCACAGGTCACTACAGTGTACACTGGTCATTATACCGTTCACAGGTTACTACACCGTCCGGTGTCCACAGGTTACTACACTGTCCACAAGTCACTACAGTGTACACTGGTCATTATACCGTCCACAGGTCACTACAGTGTACACTGGTCATTATACCGTTCACAGGTTACTACACCGTCCGGTATCCACAGGTTACTACACTGTCCACAAGTCACTACAGTGTACACTGGTCATTATACCGTCCACAGGTCACTACAGTGTACACTGGTCATTATACCGTTCACAGGTTACTACACCGTCCGGTGTCCACAGGTTACTACACTGTCCACAAGTCACTACAGTGTACACTGGTCATTATACCGTCCACAGGTCACTACACCGTCCGGCGTCCACAGGTTACTACACTGTCCACAAGTCACTACAGTGTACACTGGTCACTACACCGTCCACAGGTCACTACAGTGTACACTGGTCATTATACCGTCCACAGGTCACTACAGTGTACACTGGTCATTATACCGTTCACAGGTTACTACACCGTCCGGTGTCCACAGGTTACTACACTGTCCACAAGTCACTACAGTGTACACTGGTCATTATACCGTCCACAGGTCACTACACCGTCCGGCGTCCACAGGTTACTACACTGTCCACAAGTCACTACAGTGTACACTGGTCACTACACCGTCCACAGGTCACTACAGTGTACACTGGTCATTATACCGTCCACAGGTAACTACACCGTCCGGCATCCACAGGTTACTACACCGTCCACAAGTCACTACAGTGTACACTGGTCATTATACCGTCCACAGGTGATTTCACCGTCCGGCGTCCACAGGTTACTACACTGTCCACAGGTCACTACAGTGTACACTGGTCATTATACCGTTCACAGGTCACTACACTGTCCGGCGTCCACAGGTTACTACACTGTCCACAAGTCACTACAGTGTACACTGGTCATTATACCGTTCACAGGTCACTACACTGTCCGGCATCCACAGGTTACTACACCGTCCACAAGTCACTACAGTGTACACTGGTCATTATACCGTCCACAGGTCACTACACTGTCCGGCGTCCACAGGTTAATACACTGTCCACAAGTCACTACAGTGTACACTGGTCATTATACCGTTCACAGGTCACTACACCGTCCACAGGTCACTACACTGTCCGGCGTCCACAGGTTAATACACTGTCCAAAAGTCACTACAGTGTACACTGGTCATTATACCGTTCACAGGTCACTACACCGTCCGGAATCCACAGGCTACTACACTGTCCACAAGTCACTACAGTGTACACTGGTCATTATACCGTCCACAGGTCACTACACTGTCCGTTGTCCACAGGTTACTACACCGTCCACAAGTCACTACAGTGTACACTGGTCATTATACCGTCCACAGGTCACTACACTGTCCGTTGTCCACAGGTTACTACACCGTCCACAAGTCACTACAGTGTACACTGGTCATTATACCGTCCACAGGTCACTACACTGTCCGTTGTCCACAGGTTACTACACCGTCCACAAGTCACTACAGTGTACACTGGTCATTATACCGTTCACAGGTCACTACACTGTCCGGCGTCCACAGGTTACTACACTGTCCACAAACCACTACAGTGTACACTGGTCATTATACCGTTCACAGGTCACTACACTGTCCGCCGTCCACAGGTCACTACAATGTCCGTCGTCCACAGGTGACTACACTGTCCACAAGTCACTACAGTGTACACTGGTCATTATACCGTCCACAGGTCACTACACTGTCCGTTGTCCACAGGTTACTACACTGTGCACAAGTCACTACAGTGTACACTGGTCATGATACCGTCCACAGGTCACTACACCGTCCGGCGTCCACAGGTTACTACACTGGCCACAAGTCACTACAATGTACACTGGTCACTACACCGTCCACAGGTCACTACAGTGTACACTGGTCATTAAACTGTCCACAGGTCACTACACTGTCCGGCATCCACAGGTTACTACACTGTCCACAAGTCACTACAGTGTACACTGGTCATTATACCGTCCACAGGTCACTACACTGTCTGGCATCCACAGGTTACTACCCTGTCCACAAGTCACTACAGTGTACACTGGTCATTATACCGTCCACAGGTCACTACAGTGTACACTGGTCATTATACCGTTCACAGGTTACTACACTGTCCGGCATCCACAGGTTACTACACTGTCCACAAGTCACTACAGTGTACACTGGTCATTATACCGTCCACAGGTCACTACACTGTCTGGCATCCACAGGTTACTACCCTGTCCACAAGTCACTACAGTGTACACTGGTCATTAAACTGTCCACAGGTCACTACACTGTCCGGCATCCACATGTTACTACCCTGTCCACAAGTCACTACAGTGTACACTGGTCATTATACCGTCCACAGGTCACTACACTGTCTGGCATCCACAGGTTACTACCCTGTCCACAAGTCACTACAGTGTACACTGGTCATTATACCGTCCACAGGTCACTACACCGTCCGGCGTCCACAGGTTACTACACTGTCCACAAGTCACTACAGTGTACACTGGTCATTATACCGTTCACAGGTCACTACACCGTCCGGCGTCCACAGGTCACTACACCGTCCGGCATACACAGGTTACTACACCGTCCACAAGTCACTACAGTGTATACTGGTCATTATACCGTCCACAGGTCACTACGCCGTCCGGCGTCCACAGGTCACTACACCGTCCACAAGTCACTACAGTGTACACTGGTCATTATACCGTCCACAGGTCACTACACTGTCCGGCGTCCACTGGTCACTACACTGTCCACAAGTCACTACAGTGTACACTGGTCATTATACCGTCCACAGGTCACTAGACTGTCCGGCGTCCACAGGTTACTACACTGTCCGGCATCCACAGGTTACTACACTATCCGGCGTCCACAGGTCACTACACTGTCCGGCGTCCACAGGTCACTACACTATCCGGCGTCCACAGGTCACTACACTGTCCGGCGTCCACAGGTCACTACACTGTCCGGCGTCCACAGGTCACTACACTGTCCGGCGTCCACAGGTCACTACACTGCCCGGCGTCCACAGGTCACTACACTGTCCGGCGTCCACAGGTCACTACACTGTCCGGCGTCCACAGGTCACTACACTGTCCGGTGTCCACAGGTCACTACACTGTCCGGCGTCCACAGGTCACTACACTGTCCGGCATCCACAGGTCACTACACTGTCCGGCGTCCACAGGTCACTACACTGTCCGGCGTCCACAGGTCACTACACTGTCCGGCGTCCACAGGTCACTACACTGTCCGGCGTCCACAGGTCACTACACTGTCCGGCGTCCACAGGTCACTACACTGTCCGGCGTCCACAGGTCACTACACTGTCCGGCGTCCACTGGTCACTACACTGTCCACAAGTCACTACAGTGTACACTGGTCATTATACCGTCCACAGGTCACTAGACTGTCCGGCGTCCACAGGTCACTACACTGTCCACAAGTCACTACAGTGTACACTGGTCATTATACCGTCCACAGGTCACTAGACTGTCCGGCGTCCACAGGTCACTACACTGTCCACAGGTCACTACAGTGTACACTGGTCAGTATACCGTCGACAGGTCACTACACCGTCCGGCGTCCACAGGTTACTACACTGGCCACAAGTCACTACAGTGTACACTGGTCATTATACCGTCCACAGGTCACTACACTGTCCGGCATCCACAGGTTACTACACTGGCCACAAGTCACTACAGTGTACACTGGTCATTATACCGTCCACAGGTCACTACACTGTCCGGCATCCACAGGTTACTACACCGTCCACAGGTCACTACAGTGTACACTGGTCATTATACCGTCCACAGGTCACTACACTGTCCGGCATCCACAGGTTACTACACCGTCCACAGGTCACTACAGTGTACACTGGTCATTATACCGTCCACAGGTCACTACACTGTCCGGCATCCACAGGTTACTACACCGTCCACAGGTCACTACAGTGCACACTGGTCATTATACCGTCCACAGGTCACTACACTGTCCGGCATCCACAGGTTACTACACCGTCCACAGGTCACTACAGTGCACACTGGTCATTATACCGTCCACAGGTCACTACACTGTCCGGCATCCACAGGTTACTACACCGTCCACAGGTCACTACAGTGTACACTGGTCATTATACCGTCCACAGGTCACTACACTGTCCGGCATCCACAGGTTACTACACCGTCCACAGGTCACTACAGTGCACACTGGTCATTATACCGTCCACAGGTCACTACACCGTCCGGCGTCCACAGGTTACTACACCGTCCACAGGTCACTACAGTGTACACTGGTCATTATACCGTCCACAGGTCACTACACTGTCCGGCATCCACAGGTTACTACACCGTCCACAGGTCACTACACTGTCCGGCGTCCACAGGTTAATACACTGGCCACAAGTCACTACAGTGTACACTGGTCATTATACCGTCCACAGGTCACTACACTGTCCGGCATCCACAGGTTACTACACCGTCCACAAGTCACTACAGTGTACACTGGTCATTACACCGTCCACAGGTCACTACACTGTCCACAGGTCACTACACTGTCCGGCATCCACAGGTTACTACACCGTCCACAGGTCACTACAGTGTACACTGGTCATTATACCGTCCACAGGTCACTACACCGTCCGGCATCCACAGGTCACTACACCGTCCACAGGTCACTACAGTGTACACTGGTCATTATACCGTCCACAGGTCACTACACCGTCCGGCATCCACAGGTTACTACACCGTCCACAGGTCACTACACTGTCCGGCGTCCACTGGTCACTACACTGTCCACAAGTCACTACAGTGTACACTGGTCATTATACCGTCCACAGGTCACTAGACTGTCCGGCGTCCACAGGTTACTACACTGTCCGGCATCCACAGGTTACTACACTATCCGGCGTCCACAGGTCACTACACTGTCCGGCGTCCACAGGTCACTACACTATCCGGCGTCCACAGGTCACTACACTGTCCGGCGTCCACAGGTCACTACACTGTCCGGCGTCCACAGGTCACTACACTGTCCGGCGTCCACAGGTCACTACACTGCCCGGCGTCCACAGGTCACTACACTGTCCGGCGTCCACAGGTCACTACACTGTCCGGCGTCCACAGGTCACTACACTGTCCGGTGTCCACAGGTCACTACACTGTCCGGCGTCCACAGGTCACTACACTGTCCGGCATCCACAGGTCACTACACTGTCCGGCGTCCACAGGTCACTACACTGTCCGGCGTCCACAGGTCACTACACTGTCCGGCGTCCACAGGTCACTACACTGTCCGGCGTCCACAGGTCACTACACTGTCCGGCGTCCACAGGTCACTACACTGTCCGGCGTCCACAGGTCACTACACTGTCCGGCGTCCACTGGTCACTACACTGTCCACAAGTCACTACAGTGTACACTGGTCATTATACCGTCCACAGGTCACTAGACTGTCCGGCGTCCACAGGTCACTACACTGTCCACAAGTCACTACAGTGTACACTGGTCATTATACCGTCCACAGGTCACTAGACTGTCCGGCGTCCACAGGTCACTACACTGTCCACAGGTCACTACAGTGTACACTGGTCAGTATACCGTCGACAGGTCACTACACCGTCCGGCGTCCACAGGTTACTACACTGGCCACAAGTCACTACAGTGTACACTGGTCATTATACCGTCCACAGGTCACTACACTGTCCGGCATCCACAGGTTACTACACTGGCCACAAGTCACTACAGTGTACACTGGTCATTATACCGTCCACAGGTCACTACACTGTCCGGCATCCACAGGTTACTACACCGTCCACAGGTCACTACAGTGTACACTGGTCATTATACCGTCCACAGGTCACTACACTGTCCGGCATCCACAGGTTACTACACCGTCCACAGGTCACTACAGTGTACACTGGTCATTATACCGTCCACAGGTCACTACACTGTCCGGCATCCACAGGTTACTACACCGTCCACAGGTCACTACAGTGCACACTGGTCATTATACCGTCCACAGGTCACTACACTGTCCGGCATCCACAGGTTACTACACCGTCCACAGGTCACTACAGTGCACACTGGTCATTATACCGTCCACAGGTCACTACACTGTCCGGCATCCACAGGTTACTACACCGTCCACAGGTCACTACAGTGTACACTGGTCATTATACCGTCCACAGGTCACTACACTGTCCGGCATCCACAGGTTACTACACCGTCCACAGGTCACTACAGTGCACACTGGTCATTATACCGTCCACAGGTCACTACACCGTCCGGCGTCCACAGGTTACTACACCGTCCACAGGTCACTACAGTGTACACTGGTCATTATACCGTCCACAGGTCACTACACTGTCCGGCATCCACAGGTTACTACACCGTCCACAGGTCACTACACTGTCCGGCGTCCACAGGTTAATACACTGGCCACAAGTCACTACAGTGTACACTGGTCATTATACCGTCCACAGGTCACTACACTGTCCGGCATCCACAGGTTACTACACCGTCCACAAGTCACTACAGTGTACACTGGTCATTACACCGTCCACAGGTCACTACACTGTCCACAGGTCACTACACTGTCCGGCATCCACAGGTTACTACACCGTCCACAGGTCACTACAGTGTACACTGGTCATTATACCGTCCACAGGTCACTACACCGTCCGGCATCCACAGGTCACTACACCGTCCACAGGTCACTACAGTGTACACTGGTCATTATACCGTCCACAGGTCACTACACCGTCCGGCATCCACAGGTTACTACACCGTCCACAGGTCACTACACTGTCCGGCGTCCACAGGTTACTACACCGTCCACAAGTCACTACAGTGTACACTGGTCATTATACCGTCCACAGGTCACTACACCGTCCGGCATCCACAGGTTACTACACCGTCCACAGGTCACTACAGTGCACACTGGTCATTATACCGTCCACAGGTCACTACACTGTCCGGCATCCACAGGTTACTACACCGTCCACAGGTCACTACAGTGTACACTGGTCATTATACCGTTCACAGGTCACTACACCGTCCGGTGTCCACAGGTCACTACACTGTCCACAAGTCACTACAGTGTACACTGGTCATTATACCGTCCACAGGTCACTACACCGTCCGGCATCCACAGGTTACTACACCGTCCACAGGTCACTACAGTGCACACTGGTCATTATACCGTCCACAGGTCACTACACTGTCCGGCATCCACAGGTTACTACACCGTCCACAGGTCACTACAGTGTACACTGGTCATTATACCGTTCACAGGTCACTACACCGTCCGGTGTCCACAGGTCACTACACTGTCCACAAGTCACTACAGTGTACACTGGTCATTATACCGTCCACAGGTCACTACACCGTCCGGCATCCACAGGTTACTACACCGTCCACAGGTCACTACAGTGTACACAGGTTACTACACCGTCCACAGGTCACTACACTGTCCGGCATCCACAGGTTACTACACTGTCCACAGGTCACTACAGTGCACACTGGTCATTATACCGTCCACAGGTCACTACACTGTCCGGCATCCACAGGTTACTACACCGTCCACAGGTCACTACAGTGTACACTGGTCATTATACCGTCCACAGGTCACTACACTGTCCGGCATCCACAGGTTACTACACCGTCCACAGGTCACTACAGTGTACACTGGTCATTATACCGTCCACAGGTCACTACACTGTCCGGCATCCACAGGTTACTACACCGTCCACAGGTCACTACAGTGTACACTGGTCATTATACCGTCCACAGGTCACTACACTGTCCGGCATCCACAGGTTACTACACCGTCCACAGGTCACTACAGTGCACACTGGTCATTATACCGTCCACAGGTCACTACACTGTCCGGCATCCACAGGTTACTACACCGTCCACAGGTCACTACAGTGTACACTGGTCATTATACCGTCCACAGGTCACTACACTGTCCGGCATCCACAGGTTACTACACTGTCCACAGGTCACTACAGTGTACACTGGTCAGTATACCGTCCACAGGTCACTACACCGTCCACAGGTCACTACACTGTCCGGCATCCACAGGTTACTACACCGTCCACAGGTCACTACAGTGTACACTGGTCATTATACCGTCCACAGGTCACTACACTGTCCGGCATCCACAGGTTACTACACTGTCCACAGGTCACTACAGTGTACACTGGTCAGTATACCGTCCACAGGTTACTACACCGTCCACAGGTCACTACACCGTCCGGCATCCACAGGTTACTACACTGTCCACAGGTCACTACAGTGTACACTGGTCAGTATACCGTCCACAGGTTACTACACCGTCCACAGGTCACTACACTGTCCGGCATCCACAGGTTACTACACCGTCCACAGGTCACTACACTGTCCGGCGTCCACAGGTCACTACACTGTCCGGCGTCCACAGGTCACTACACCGTCCACAGGTCACTACACTGTCCGGCATCCACAGGTTACTACACCGTCCACAGGTCACTACACTGTCCGGCGTCCACAGGTCACTACACTGTCCGGCGTCCACAGGTTACTACACTGTCCACAGGTCACTACAGTGTACACTGGTCATTATACCGTCGACAGGTCACTACACCGTCCGGCATCCACAGGTTACTACACTGTCCACAGGTCACTACAGTGCACACTGGTCATTATACCGTCGACAGGTCACTACACCGTCCGGCGTCCACAGGTTACTACACTGTCCACAGGTCACTACACTGTCCGGCGTCCACAGGTTAATACACGTCTTCATGGGATGAATGTGATAGATTTGCATTTTTCGATGTGCCGTACTGACTGGAGTCCAGTGTTCTCGCGCGCGGGAGTTGCTGATCAGTATACTGCCTTCACCGATCTGTTTCTGTCTATTCGTGACTGTCATGCCCCTTCACAGCGCATCAAGCTGTACAACCCTTCGGCACCCCCTGTCTCGGACGCCACCATGCGGCTGATGGCTCAGCGCCGCGGACTTCTTGCCCGCAGTGGTAGGACCCGGCCTTCCTCGCTCTTGATAAGAAAGTAAAATCAGACGTCCGGTATGATGTAAGACGAGATATTTCCAGGCGGGTGAGCGAGCAGGATCCTACCACAATTTTTTTATCGGAACATTCGCCAAATTATAGAGGGCAAGAAGTCCGCACAGAGAGCTGCGCCTGAGGCCACACCCGACAAGCTAAACGAGTACTTCGTCGGGATGGGGCCTCGTGTCGCGGGTGAGGTTCGGGACAGGGGGAGCCCCTTCAGCTTCCCTGTAGACTCCCGAGGGTTGGTGCTTGCGCTTTCTCTCTAGAGCCTGTTTCTCTCGACTTGGTTCGTTCTACCCTCTTTTCTATGAAAAAATTCAGGAGCCTGTGGTTCTGACGGCATCTGCATCCGGGTTTTGAAACTGTGTTTTGACGTCATCGGCCATGTCTTCCTTCATATCATTAACACCTGTCTCGCTGTCAGGAAAATGTAACGGTATCCTCATCGGCCTGACCCACGTACGTCATCAGATCCCTTCGTCACTTCTTCCTATCATAGTCGACGCCCTTGTCATCTCGCACGTCCGATACTGTTTGACGGTCTTCGGCAACGGCTCAGAGAAAAACATGCAGCGCCTCCAAAAGATCCTCAATTTTGGCTTGCGTGCTGTCTGGCCGACGTAAATTTGATCACATATCGGACGTGCGAGATGAACTGGGCTGGCTCACCGCCCGGCAGCTGTACGAACTTCAATCCCTCAATCTTCTTCACAAAATTCACACCACCGGGGAACCACAGGCTCTCGCTTCCCGGCTTTCGACAAACTCTGAGTTTCGATCTAGAAGCACGCGCCAGGACGCTGATTTGGCCCTCCCGCGCGTGAGAACCGAAGCCGGCAGGAGACGCTTTTTATACAGTGTAGCGCAGCGCTACAACGCGTTGCCGCCGGACCTGCGTGAGGCGTCTTTACCATCTTTTAAACGTCAGCTCGGTTATCTTTTACATGGTGTATGATGGGTGTCGTGTATGTTTATGTCGGTCGCTGTGTGAGTGGGTGTATGATCATGGGGTGTATTTTAGTTTCCAGTATGCATGTTCCTGGGTGTCGTTTTTAACATGTCTCTACCTTTTAACCATGACGCGACACTCAGAATAGCCGTTGTATGCATCGGGGAGTGTTTTTACTGTCAATACACTGTCCACAAGTCACCACACCGTCCACATGTTACTATACCGTCCACAAGTCACTACACCGTCCGGTGTCCACAGGTCACTACACCGTCCACAGGTCACTACACTTTCTACAGGTCACTACAGTGTACACTGGTCATTATACCGTCCACAGGTCACTACACCGTCCGGCGTCCACAGGTGACTACACTGTCCACAAGTCACTACAGTGTACACTGGTCATTATACTGTCCACAGGTCACTACACTGTCAGGCGTCCACAGGTTACTACACTGTCCACAAGTCACTACAGTGTACCCTGGTCATTATACTGTCCACAGGTCACTACACCGTCCGGCGTCCACAGGTTACTACACTGTCCACAAGTCACTACAGTGCACACTGGTCATTATACCGTCCACAGGTCACTACACCGTCAGGCGTACACAGGTTACTACACTGTCCACAGGTCACTACAGTGCACACTGGTCATTATACCGTCCACAGGTCACTACACCGTCAGGCGTCCACAGGTTACTACACTGTCCACAAGTCACTACAGTGTACACTGGTCATTATACCGTCCACAGGTCACTACACCGTCCACAGGTCACTACACCGTCCGGTGTCCACAGGTTACTACACCGTCCACAAGTCACTACAGTGTACACTGGTCATTATACCGTCCACAAGTCACTACACCGTCCGGCGTCCACAGGCTACTACACTGTCCACAAGTCACTACACCGTCCACATGTTACTATACCGTCCACAAGTCACTACACTGTTCGGCGTCCACAGGTTACTACACCGTCCACAAGTCACTACAGTGTACACTGGTCATTATACCGTCCACAGGTCACTACACCGTCAGGCGTACACAGGTTACTACACTGTCCACAGGTCACTACAGTGTACACTGGTCATTATACCGTCCACAGGTCACTACACCGTCAGGCGTACACAGGTTACTACACTGTCCACAGGTCACTACAGTGCACACTGGTCATTATACCGTCCACAGGTCACTACACCGTCCGGCGTCCACAGGTTACTACACTGTCCACAAGTCACTACAATGTACACTGGTCACTACACAGTCTACAGGTCACTACACTGTCCACAGGTCACTACAGTGCACACTGGTCATTATACCGTCCACAGGTCACTACACCGTCCGGCATCCACAGGTTACTACACCGTACACAGGTCACTACAGTGCACACTGGTCATTATACCGTTCACAGGTCACTACACCGTCCGGTGTCCACAGGTCACTACACTGTCCACAGGTTACTACACTGTCCACAGGTCACTACAGTGTACACTGGTCATTATACCGTTCACAGGTCACTACACTGGCCGGCATCCACAGGTTACTACACTGTCCACAAGTCACTACAGTGTACACTGGCCATTATACCGTCCACAGGTCACTACACTGTCAGGCGTCCACAGGTTACTACACTGTCCACAGGTCACTACAGTGTACACTGGTCAGTATACCGTCGACAGGTCACTACACCGTCCGGCGTCCACAGGTTACTACACTGTCCACAAGTCACTACAGTGTACACTGGTCATTATACCGTCCACAGGTCACTACACCGTCCGGCGTCCACAGGTCACTACACCGTCCACAGGTCACTACACTGTCCACAGGTCACTACACGGTCCACAGGTCACTACACCGCCCCCAGGCCACTACACTGTTCATAGGTCAGAACTCACTACACCACAAATCACTAAACCGTCTACAGGTCAGTATACTATCCACAGATCACTACACCATCAACAGGTCACTAAACCATCCACAAGTCACTACACTTTCCACAGGTCACTACACAGTCCACTGGTCGCTACACTTTCCACAAGTCACTACGCCGCCCTCAGGTCAGTACACCGTTTACAGTTCACTATACTATCCACAGGTTACTACATCGTTCACAGGTCACTACACCGTTCACAGGTCACTATACTGTACACAGGTCACTACACCGTCCGCAGGTCACTCCACTGTCCACTGGTCACTACACCGCCCTCAGGTCACTACATTGTTCACAGGTCACTACACCGTCCAGATGGCACTACTCACCACACCACAGGTCACTACACTGTCCACAGGTCACTATACCGTCAACAGGTCACAACTCACTACACCATAAATCACTAAACCGTCTACAGGTCACACCACTACACCTTTCACATGTCACACCACTACACTTTTTACAGGTCACTACACCGTCCACATGACACTACCCACTACACCACAGGTCACTACACCGTCCACGGGTCACCATGTCCTATCCACAGATCACAGGATACTACTCACTCGTGGCGTCGTCGTGTCTGTTATGCTGTCCCTGTAGGGATGGTGCAGGGATAGGGGACGCGGGCCAGAGAGCGTTCAACGTGCATTGACGATGCCGCCTCGGTTGCTATGGTAACGGGCACGGCCGGCCGACGCAGGCGATGACTGAGTCCGATTTAGGGCCCCAACACATTACGTGCAGGATCGATCGCCACTTAATTAAATGGCCAAATCAGTAGGTACCAATGCATGCGGGAGTAACCCGGCTATCAGCTATTTCAAAACAAGGCTCATTCATTGTTCATAATTATTTCGTTTTATTATTAGCCGTTTTCACGAAGGATTATTATTGATGGCAGTGAAAAGATTCTGAAAAGTTTCTGAAAAGTTCTAAGAAGATTTGGTATAAAAGTCTTAGTTGCCGTTTTCACGAAGGATTATTGCGCTGAAAAGATTCTGAAAAGTTTCTGAAAAGTTTGAAAAAGTTTTGGTATAAAAGTCTTAGTATACAAGTCTTATGTATCAAGTCTTAAGGCTCATTTTAATACTTTTATAAGACTTTGTTACTTAAGACAGACTTGTATACTAAGACTTATACCCAAACTTTTAAAAACTTTTCAGAAACTGTTCAGAATCTTTTCAGCGCAATAATCCTTCGTGAAAACGGCTATTTGGTCACTTCTGAGCCTTTTCTTAACCCGCGCAGTGGAGAAGAGTATGCCACTAACAAGCAGTGGAGGGGGGGGGGCACTTTAGTGTCCCCCCCCCCTAAGATCTCCGAAAGTATGAGAGTACTATCAAACTTGCAGCCTGCAGGTTGAGTAGGTGCTATGATGATCTACATTTGCTGAAATGTGCGTGACATTAGGTGGATATCTTCAAGGTTAAACGAGGTCACAAAGGCAAATCTGGCCAAATGTTACAATTTTGGAAATTTGGCCTCTGTGACGTCACAGGTCATCAGCAATGTGTCCCAAGTTGTGTCCGGGGATGCACATTGACATTGGCCCCCAAATGGCGTTTGAATCATCCCGATCCGACTATTGGTTCCGAAGATATATTCGCCGACCTTGATTCTGGCCGCCATCTTGGATGTCAAATCCATATAACTCAAAAATGTGCCGATCGTTTTGTTTTTTGTCAAACGATCCGCTATTGAGTTGGCCTTAATGTCGCGCAAAAAACAACGCCCTGATCCGCTTCGTTTCCGAGCTATTCATGAAAAACATGTCCCCCCCCTACACAGCAAATGGCTTCTTTTACAAATGTGTTGTATTCATCATACAAATGCCTGCAATTTTTCGTTCACCACGGCCACCGGCACCATCAATAATATGTCTAGCATGATTCATGAACAGTAAATAGAACATTCGAATGCGATTGTATATAATGCTGACCTTACAGCTTCATTGATCTTTAGCTTAGATTGAGAGCGTCTGCTTCTGCCACTATTTTTCCTTCCTACGATTCGTGACAATCAAAATTTGAAGGCTACGGTCGATACCTGTCCGTTCCCTCATTTGTGCGTGAAAGTTCTGTATGGTTTTGATTGTGCAGTAACCAGGCACGTAGCCGGAATTTCGTCCAGGGGGGGGGGGGGTGCCTCGAAGGGGCCCCTTCCCAAGCGTTGAAAGGGCCAAACAAAACGGATGAAAAGGCACGTTACAAGGATGGAAAATGCAGTATGACAGGTATGGCATGGGCCAATGGGCCATACCAACTTTTAGGAGCTTGAGTTATCAAACTGCCATATCAACTTTGGAACCAGCGACACCAATTTGGAATCAGCTATACCAACTTGGAATATTTTTTTAAACTTAAGACCTGGAACTCTTAAACAAATTGCGCTGCGGAGCGGCGCGAAAATTTTGAGTTTTATGCCCTGGATATGCTTTCTCATCAATGCGTCGCATTGCGTATGGTACGGACCTCTAAAAAAAATTATATTGTGCGTTTAAAAGTGCGGTAAAAAAGGCGCTAAAGTGAACTATGTTGCCCAATTATATAGGAAAGTATCAACATTAACACATAAATGCGCCGAGAAACGGGTCGATTTTTTTCTAACCCGCATATAATTTAATTTGTAGTTAAATTGCGCCGCGGAACGGCGCGATTTTTTATTCCCTGGACAACTGCATTCTTACTGTTGAAAGGCCCAGGGTCCCTTCAGATCGTCTAGGGGCCCCTCCGACCTTTTCAACGCCCTTCCGACCTGTTCAGGGACTCATCTGGGATCCGCGAAGCGAAAAGACATGATGTGGAGTGGGTGATATATATACCAGTAAGGCGCCGTAGTTGGCGATGAACGAGCGAGCGCGAAGGAAATGGATGGGGAATTTCAACTTGATCGGGCAAGTAGTTTCTGAGATACAAAAAAAGGTGCGCACGTGCGCACGTGCAGAGGCACCCACCTTTCACTCGTGGGGAAAGTGAGGGGGGCTGAGAGGTCCCTAACCACTCACCAAATTTGAACACAATCGGCTCAGCCGTTCCAGAGATATAGAATAGGGTGTGCACGTGCGCACGTGCAAAGCCACCCCACCCCTGACTTGTGGAAAGGCAGCGACTGAGAAGTCCCTAACCATGCACCAAATTCGAACACAATCGGCTCAGCCGTTCCTGGGATACAGAATAGGGTATGCACGTGCGTACGTGCAGAGGCACCCCACCCCTGACTTGTTGGAAACTGGCGGGTGAGAGGTCCCTAACCACACACCAAATTTGAACACAATCGGCTGAGCCGTTCCTGATATATAGAATAGGGGTGTGCACGTGCGCACGTGTAGAGTCACCACGCCCCTGAGTTGTGTGAAAGTGGCGGCTGAGGGGTCCCTAACCACACGAAATTTGCACATATTCTGCCCAGCCGTTGCGGAGTTATTGCGAGAAAACACTTTGCAACACCCCTCACGCGGCACGCGCCACGTGCAGTGGTGGTCACCCACATGAGCCGGCACCGGTCTCAAACAGGGTAGGTTAGATGGGGCTGATCAGCAAAGAAGTCTGCTTGTCAATCGGACGTCCGGTTGCAGAGATATGAGCTTCTCAAAAGCGTCGCCACGGGTCGGGCCGGGCCGGGCCGGGCCGCTCATAATCAGATTTGTCCCATACACCACGGTAGGACGAGCGAGCGCGAAGCGCTCGCTCGTAATAATACAAAGAGGGCTTACTCTACTAGAACAATTAAAATCGGAGCTTTCGGGTGTATTGTAACACCCTGACGAAGGGTGTTACAATATACCTGAAAGCTCCGCTTTTAATATTTTGTTTGTGGAGTAATTCCTCTTTGTATTTAATCTTCATCTGGGATATCTATGTGCTGTTGGCCCTTTCGGTCTGACCAGGGACTCCTTTGACCTTCCATGAGCCCCTCTTGTGTGTCAAAGGGCCCATTCGGCCTGTTCAGAGGTCCTTCCGACCTGGCCAGGGACTGCAATGGCTGCTTTGTCGCCCTGCCGACATGCTCAGGGGACCCTCCAACCTGCTCAGGGGCCCCTCCAGTCTGACTAGGAACTCATCCAGCAAGTTCAAGGGCTCTTCCGATCGGCCCAGGGACCCTTTCGGTCAGGGGCCCCTCTGACTTGCCAGGAGCCCCTCCGATCTGCCCAGCGACTCTTCTGGTCGGACCGCGCTGGCTGCTTTGTCGCTCTGCCGACATTTCAATTTATTCAGCAGATCACCCACGGGTTGGCCCATTGACGGGTAAAGTCACACATACCTACAAAGACACATGCAAGCACACAAACAATACACTGATCTCACTCGCTGTCTAACAAGTAAAACATCACAATATATGGCCTAAGTAGTGCTACGCGTGGAGCGGATAAGCCACTGTCGTCAGTTTCTTCGCATAAACCTTGGCTTATATCTTGATTTGGTAGAGTGAATCTCTGCAAATGTCTATCTGTTCATTCTGATGTGGGAATTCGTTCATCTTTCGCGTCATTCTGCAGAACAGACCATTTTTGACAGTCTCCACACGGTCAAAAGGGACAGCAAATAAATCTCGACGTCGAACTGAGCGGGCTGGGACAGCTAAGCCAAACCAGGATCGCAAGGAGATGGAGTCAATTTTGTGTTTGAAAACACGAGCAACATAGACCAGGGCATGCTGGGTACGTCTGGCAGCCAAAGAGGTGAAGGAGTGTGCTGAAAGTAAGCGGTTGTATGAGAGAGACTCCGAATTTACGCCTGAATGCATTGTTAGCCAAATAAGGAATTTGTGTTGTATCCGCTCGATGCGATCCGTATGGGTCTTAGCTGCCCCGCTCCACACCACACTGGAGTATTCGAGTACAGATCGGACGTTGGCGTAGTAAGCCGCGACAATAGCACCGGACTGTTATTTCGCGCTCTTCCTACCAGCCTGAAATGATCGAATCATAAGACCCAGTGACATGTTGCCTTTTCTTACGATGGAGTCAATATGCGATTCAAATGTCAACTTCTGATACAAAACTACACCTAAGTGACGCATCGTGGCCACCCGTGCTAAAACCTCTCCACCTATTGCGTAAGGACTGATAATGGGCAAGCGCTTGAGAGTGATGGTAAATAACTTGCACTTGGATGCGTTAAGCTTAAGTTTCCAAGTCGACGACCAATTCACAAGGCGAGCGAGATCAGCATGCAGCAAGTCGGCGTCTGCGGTCGAGCGCATGTATGTATTATTGTAAAATTTATGGGTAACTTATGAACTTAGGGGATATTTATGTAGTGCTTTGCTTGCATATGATTGTTTTATTTATCAATTTGAGGCTTTGGGAAATACTTTGTGCCTAATATAAATTGATACCTTGGTATATGAGTATGAGTTTGAAGGCTTCTTGAATGAATCTGATAATATTGTTGGGATTGTAGATACATTTTGTTACTAGCTGTGCATTTTTAATTCGATTTGTTATGTTCTGTGATCTATTTCTGTATTTAGGAAATCCTTTTGTCGTCATGTGCTTTGTTGCTTGATATTGTTTTGCCAGGCTTGTATTAAGTTACTTGTTCCATTTTTAGTGTGCAAGACTAACTCCCAATATTGAATTGCAATTTTAAAAATAAGTACTTACCTTAAGGCGTCAATATACATTTTACCTATAACAATGTGTGTTTAATTGTTTGATAAACTTAGTTGCCAGGCTTGCATTAGGCTATTTTTTACATTGTTTACCAATAACTCATAAAATGTCACATTCAAAAGTAAAAATCAAGTCAGGAAGTTGGTGTGGCACTGCCACACCAACTTTTAAGATGGTGTGGCCATGGCCATACCTGCCATACCGCATTCTCCGCCATGTATATATATATATATATATATATATATATATATATATATATATATATATATATATATATATATATATATATATATATATTATATATATATATATATATATACATACATACATACATACATAAAGACATAAAGACATAAAGACATAAATTTTCAGTACAACAAAGAGCCTCATGGGCCCGTCCTGGGTTGTACGGCACACATGGACGTGAACGGCACACATGTGACAACGGACATGAACGGCCACATACATTGCCTCGCAGGGCACCATATCATGTAATACACACTAACCATTTTCAGAATTTAACATCCAGTACATATACATCGTCCTGCACACACGAACCTCAGAATTTAGCAATCTACATTCACAAGACATTCAATCCATACAAACGTTGTAATTACACTAGTCCCACACATACACAATCTTCCTTCTCAAAATAATCCCTTTCTTGTAAGCAACCTATTTCAATTTGTTATGTTCTTATGTATATTCGCATATGTGTATCACTATAACTAAGACTAATCCCAGGAATATTTATAAACAAAACCCTTTCCCGCAAAATATTTGTCGAGCCCAGCTTTGAAAGAAACTAATGTGGCTGCACTGATTACATCACCTGGTAAATTGTTCCAATGGCTCACAGCCCTTCTACTGAAAAACGACTGTCTTAATCTAGTCCTGCTTTGTTTAACAATAAGTTTATACTGATGGCATCGCCCTCTTTTCTCTCTATCAAAATCAAACAAGTTCTTTAAATACCCAATCTGTTGACCATTTACAAACTTAAAAACTTCAATGAGATCCCCCCTCAATCTTCTGTATTTAAGTGAGAACATATCCAATGTTTTAAGCCTATCCTCATATTCTAAATTACTAATACCGTTAACCATTTTCGTTGCCCGTTTTTGTACCCTTTCTAGTAACCAACAATCTTTCTCATACGTTGGAGACCAAGCTTGAACACAGTACTCTAAATGTGGTCTAACAAATGCACAATACAGTTTAGTTATCACCTCAGCACTTTTATAAGAAACATTCCTGTAAATGGCACCAAGCATCCTTAGCGCCTGTTTTCTAGCTTTGGTTACCTGGTCAGATGCAGACAGCTTACTGTTAACTATTACCCCTAGGTCCCTTTCCATTACCGTCTGTGACATCTCCTGTCCCCCCATTTTGTATGAAGTTCTTCTTTTTACTCGGCCTACATGCATAACTTTACATTTGTTAATATTAAATTCCATTTGCCATGTTTCTGACCATTCAACCAACCTATCCAGATCCGACTGGAAAAGATCCTGGTCGTTATCTCTCCTAGTAACCCTGAAAACTTTAAGATCGTCAGCAAATTTTAACACTTTACTGTCTACACCATTCTCGATTGTATTAATGAATATTAAAAATAACAATGGGCCTAAAACTGAGCCTTGAGGCACCCCACTACGCACATCTCTCCATTCAGATTTGACCCCATTTAGTAAAACTCTTTGCCGCCGTCCTGAGAGCCAAAACTCGATCCAATCAAGCGCCTTGCCGCTTATTCCGTGGCTTTTCAGTTGTAATCCTAATCTTTTATGGGGAACCTTATCAAAAGCTTTACTAAAATCAAGATACGCTACATCAAGCTGTTCACCCCTATCAAAACTATCGGTTGCCACATCCAAAAACTGCAGAAGGTTGGTCAAGCACGAATAACCCTTCCTGAAGCCATGCTGATTTTCCCTAATGATTTTATATTCATCCAAATATTCTACTATTTTATCTTTAATGATTGATTCCAGTACTTTGCAAACTAAGGAGGTAAGACTGACAGGTCTATAATTTTCTACCTTACTTTTATCCCCCTTTTTAAATATAGGAACTACGTTTGCACTCTTCCAGTCAAGTGGAATATTTGTTTCTTTTAGTGATCTGGAAAATATTATAGCCAATGGAACAGATATCTCTCTTCCACATTCTTTTAAAACCCTTGCATATATAGTATCTGGTCCCTCCGCCTTATTAGGTTTTATCTTTTTTAAATATGCACTAACTAAATCACTACTTATATTGCCCAGCTCTCCCAAAGTATCCTCCGTTACTGGCGGAGGATGAAGTAATGCGATACCACTTTGGTCTTCGATTGTAAAAACGGAACTGAACTGATTACTCAACAATTCCACCATTTCGTTATCTTTACTTACCAACATATCATTTACTTTAAGTGGACCAATACTTTTTGAAACGTTATTCATTTTGTAAAAACTAAAAAATCTCTTGCTGTCGGCAATGCAGTTATTTGCCAAGTCTATTTCCTTTGCTCTTTTTGCTGCCCTGACTCTTCTCTTTACCTCGTCCCTACTTTTTTGGTAACTTCTCTTATTTGACTCAATTGGTGATCCCTTCATTTTCTTAAATGCAGCTC